>ML112047.1:49452-72213 GCA_003697995.1 Taxidea taxus jeffersonii
TGCACATAGGCAAACAAATCTTGAACTTCAGACCACATCACTTGCCCTATAAATATAGCCATTATGGGAATGGTCAGCTGGAAGTCTTCCCTGAGAGCAGGACGCTCTGCTCAGGCCTCTCAATTGGGGCTCCAGCCTGGCTATTTCCATGGGGCTTCCCCAGCTGATGAGGTTGGATGCTTTAAGTATCCAATTTGATGTAACTGCCTTATTCTCCTTTACTGCTTACTATTGCCCCATGTATGTCCAAGTTTCCATTTTCTTCTGTTTCTATTAGATTTTTATAATGTCAATAAAGTGTTTTTTCCTTTTCAAAACTGAGACTATGACTTCCATGAATCTTTTATTTAGAACAGCTTTCTATCCCATTTCATTCATCTCTGTGTGTTTTTATTCCAGTATAATATTATTTTGATTACTATAGCTTTTGGTATATCTCAAAACCTGAGATTATGATACCTCAAGACTGCGTTGGCCATTAAAGGTCTTTTGTGGTTCCATACAAATTTTAGGACAATTCTAGTTCTGTGAATAGGGATTGTATACATATGTAGATTGCTTTGGGTAATGTGGACATTTTATCAACTCTTCCAGTCCATGAGTATAGAACGATCTTTCCATTTTTTTGGATTGACTTCAATTTCTTTCATCAATGATTTATAGTTTTCATCATAAGTTCTTTCACCTCCTTGGTTCAATTTATTCCTAGATATTTTATCCCTTTTGGTGCAATTAGAAGTGGGGATGTTTTCTTAATTTTTATTTGTACTTTGCAATTAGCGTATAGAAATGAAACAAATTTCTGTATAGTAATTTTGTATCCTGCAAATTTACTGAATTCACTTATCAGTTCTAATAGTCTTTTACTGGAGTCTTTATGGTTTTCTGTTTATAGTATCATGTCCTCTACAAATAGGGACCATTTTACTTATCCCTTATAAGTTTGGATGTCTGATTGCCATAGCTAAGACTTCCAGTACAATATTGAATAAAAGTGATGAGTTAGACATCTTTGTCTTGTTCCTGATCTTAGAGGAAATATTCTCAGTATTTCCACATTGAATATGATGGTGGTTGTGGATTTTTCATATGTGGTTTTACTATGTTGAGGTATGCTCCTTCTAAATCCAGGCTGTTGAGAATTTTTATGATAAATGGATATTTTATGTTATCCAATGCTCTTTCTGTATCTATTAGACCATATGGCTTTTACATTTCTTTTTAATATTAATGCATCATGTTCATTGATTTGTAAATATTGAAGCATCTTGCATCCCCAGAATAAATCCCACTTGACCATGGTGAATGATTCTTTTGATATATTGTTGAATTTGTTTTGCTAATATTTTGTTGATTATTTTTACATCTATGTTAGAAATATTTGACCTGTAGTTTTTTGGTAGTGTTTTGCCTAGTTTTGGTATCAGGGTAATTTTGACCTCACAGAATGAATTTTGAAATTTTCCTATCTCTTCTGTTTCCTAGAATAGTTCAAAAAGAATAGGTATTAACACCTCTTTACATGTGTGAATTTATCCATTTCTTCTAGTATGTCCAGTTTGTTGGCATATAGCTTCCCATGGTATTCTCTTATAATCCTATGAATTTCTGTGTTATTGGTTATTACTTTTACTCTTTTGATTTTTTTTTCTTTCTGGATGAGTCTGCCTAAAGGTTTATCAATTTCAACTTTTCAAATAATCTTTTCTTTGTTTCATGATATTTCCTATTTTTATCTCTATTTCTGCTCTAATCTGTATTATTTCCTTCCTTTTACTAAACTTAGGCTTTGTGGTTTTTCTGTTATTAGTTCCTATAAATGTAAGATTATATTATTTGAGATTTTTCTTGTTTGTTGACATATCACTATACCACTGTGTATCAGTATCACTATAAATTTCCCTCTTAGACTACCTCTGCTGCATCCCAAAGATTTGGTCTGTTGGATTTTCATTTTTATTTATCTCCATGTATTTTTTTCATTTCTTCTTTATTTTATTGACCCATTGCCTGTTTAACAGCCTGTCATTTAGCCTCTATGTATTTCTGTTTCTTCTAGTTTCTTGTTATTAATTAATTTCTAGTTCCATACTATTTTTGTTGGAAAAGATGCATGATAGGATTTTGGTCTTCTTGAATTTATTGAGATTTGTTTTGTAGACTAATATGTGATCTATCTTGGAGGATGTTCTATGTGAACTTGAAAATATTGTGTATTCTGTTGTTTTTTGGATAGAATGTGCTGTATATATCTATAAGTCCATCTGGTCTAATGTATTATTCAAAGACACTTATTTTCTGGCTAGATGATGTATCCATTGATATAAGTGGAGTGTTACCTATATTATTATTATCAATTTCATCCTTTATATCTAATAATATTTGCTTTCTGCATTTAGAAGCTCAAATGGTAGGATATATTTTCAATTATAGTATCCTCTTGTTGATTGACCCCTTTATCACTATATAATACCCTTCTATGTTTTTTGTTTTTTAAATTTTACAGTTTTTAAAGAAATTTTATTTTGGGAATGTCTGGGTGGCTCAGTTAAGCATTTGCCTTTGATCAGGTCATGATTGCAGTGTCCTGGGATTGAGTTGAACATTGGGTTTCCTGCTCAGCTGAGAGCCTGCTTCTCCCTCTGCCTTTTCTGCTGCCACTCTCCCTGCTTGTGCACTCTCTGTCTCTGACAAATAAATAAACTTTATTTTTACATTTTTTAAATATTTTATTTTGTCTGATATAAGTATACTATACTGGATTTTTTGTTTGTTTGTTTCCATTTGTATGGATTTTTTTTTTCTATCCTTTCACTTTCAGTGTATAGGTATTTAGGTCTGAAGTGGGTCTCTTAGAGGCAGTATATAGACGAGTCTTATTCTTTTATCCATTCTACCACTCTACATCTCTTGATTGGAACATTCATACTATTTACATATAAATTAATTATCTATAGGCATGTATTTATTACTATTTTGTTGTTGTTATTTTTATTATTTTTGGTAGTTCTTCTCTGTCCTTTTCTTCTGTTCTCTTGTGATTAATGACTTCGTGTAGTGTTATACTTGGCTTTCTCTTTATTTTTTGTGTATTATAAGTTCTGGTTTTGTGGTTATCATGAGGTTCATATATAACATCCTAAGTATATAGCAGTCTATAATAAGTTGATGATAAGTTAGAATAAATTCTAAAATGACTTTTTTTATTTTCTCCCTCCACATTTTTACATATGTTGTCATATTTTACATATCTTTATTCATAATTTTCTGCCTTTCTTTTCCAGTTAAAGAAGTCCCTTTACTATTTGTTTTACGACCAGTTTAGTGGTGGTAAACTCCTTTTTGTTTTTTTTGGAAAACTCTCCTTCATCCATTCTGAATGACAACCTTGCCAGGAGAGTATTCTTGATTGTAGTTTTTTCTTCCTTTCAGCACTTTGATTATATCATGCCACTCTCTCATGACCTGCAGAATTTCTGCTGAAAATTCAGATGATAGCCTTAAGGGGTTTCCTTGTAACATTTTCCTTGAAAATTCTCTTTATCTTTAAACTTTGGCATTTTAATTATTATGTGTCATAGTGTGGACTTCTTGGGTTCATCTTGTTTGGAACTCTGTGTAGTTCGAAGCTACATAGAGTTTTCTTCCCTAGTTTGGGAGAGTTTCATCTATTATATATTTTTTAAAAAGAATTTTATTGGGATGCCTGGGTGGCTCAGTTGGTTGAGCGGCTGCCTTCGGCTCAAGTCATGATCCCAGCGTCCTGGGATCGAATCCCACATCGGGCTCCTTGCTCGGCAGGGAGCCTCCTTCTCCCTCTGCCTCTACCTGCCTCTCTGTCTGCCTGTGCTCGCTCTCTCTCTCTCTCTAACAAATAAATAAATAAAAATAAAATCTTAAAAAAAATAAAAATAATTTTATTTATTTGATAGAGAGAGAGATCACAATTAGGCAGAGAGATAGGCAGAGAGAGGGGAAGCAGGCTCCCCGCCGAGCAGAGAGCCTGATGTGGGACTCCATCCCAGGACCCTGAGATCATGACCCCAGCAGAGTTAGGTTAAATGATGAGAAGTTAAATTCATCAAATATCTAGATTATTTCCTAATAAGACAAAATACTAAAGAATTACTCAGCATAGGTTTATTTACTTTTGGTTTTTTATTTACAGAAACTAAAACAATATTTGGGTATGTTAATGCTACACTGGGAGGAAAAAAACCTATGCTTCTAGAAATTATGAAGTATATTCATAAATTTACAAATTTAAAGAAGGCTGGTATAACAGATCACAATTGGTTATTTCTTAGTTTTCACTAGAAATTAAGATTCTGAGGTTTAAGAATTCTAAGTAATATGTACCATTAGAGCTACTAGAAATAATAAAAATATCTCCATGTGCCAGAAAAATTAGGTGTCTTTTCAGTAAGATGGGGTATAAGAAATAGAGATTCATTTTTCATTGAGGGCAAAGAAAGTAATTTTGCCCTAAAATAAGCCCAGTTGTTTAAAGAGGAAAAATATAGGACAAAATCAAAATGTAGAAAAATGCAGTTATAGAAGGTTTGTGGAAAAGTTATGTTTGAAATGAATTTTACTCTGTGGCCAAGCTGACAAAGATTGAAATGAATTTATTTAAAAATGAGTTTTAAAAGTAAATGGTACATATTTAGAATTTGTTTTTTTTCTCTGTTAACAGGAAAGGTTTTCTTGGACTTTTGCTTTGCTTTTGATGATATTTTAAAGGTAATGAAACTTTCACAATCAAATTTTATAATGATCTGTGCTTCTGTTTCATCAATTGTTTTAAAACCCTTTTAAAAACATTTTTATCTGGAATTTACCAGAGGATATGTTATATAAATTACATGGGAAGTACTATCAAACAAGTAATACTGTTTCTTTATGTTGCATTTGTAAGATTGTGGCACATGTGGATGAAGTCCATTCTGCTTCACTAAAAAAAAAAAAAAAAAAAGCCCCTAATTGCCACACTACTGTCATCCTCACATCCTTGTAACATGGCAATAATCTACTCCTCAATCAGAAATAAAGACTGATAAATGGTGACTCTTAAGTTAAAGACCAGTTGGTGCTGGTTGGGTCCTTCCAGCTCCCTGACAAATCTCACTTTTTGGGTTGTTTTTTACATTCCTTTACCCATCATAGTGCCTTAAAGAGGACTCAAATTACAGAGAGTAGCAGTAAGATTGCAGAGTAGGAGGTTACTGAGCTCATGTCATCCCAGGAACACACTGAGATAGCAACTAAATTTATACATCTACTTCTGATAATGAACTGAAAACTAGCCATACAGATCTTCCATAGCTAATTGTAGAGAGAATGCCACATCAGAAAGGGTAAGAAGGGCTGAGATGATGTTGCAAACCAAACCCCAGTGCAAATAACTGAAGATGGGAATTAAATAATAAGAATGCAGAAGAAAAAGGATCAGGTACTGCCACTACTGGGGACCTACACTAGGAAGAGAGGGAACAGAGAACTATAGCCAGAAGACAACAAAATGGCAATGATTATTCTAACTGTAAATGGCATAAATGACCCAATCAAAACATGGGGGCACCTGGTTGCACAGTTGGTTAAGTGTCTGTTGCTTGGTTTCAGCTCAGGCCATCCTTTCAGGTTTTTGAGATAGAACCTTACATCAGGCTTCATGCTCAGCACAGAGTCTGCTTAGGATTCTCTCCCTAAAATAAATCATAAAATAAAAATACCCATTTGTGTGCAGTCAAACCTGAAGACACATACAGACTAAAAGTAAAAGGATAGAAAAACACATTTATTTTGCAAACGGGAGCAAAATAAAAAGTATATAACAATAGACAGAAAGCATTAAATAATGATAAAAGATCAATCCAACAAGAAGACATAACAATAGTAAATATCAATGCACCTAAATACATAAAGCAAAAATTAACAGACATACAGGGAAAAATGAAAGTAATGTGATACTAAGGGACTTTAACACTTCACTTACATCATGAATATATTATCCAAACAGGAAAATCAACAGGAGAAACAGTGGTTTTAAGCAAACCATTAGACCAGAAGGACCTAACAGATACAAATAAAACTTTCTGTCTAAAAGTAGCAGAAATATCAGAATACTTTTTCTTCTTCAGGTGCACATGAAAGATCACATTTTAGACTACAAAACAAGTCTGAATAAATTTAGGTAGGTTGAAATCATATCAAGGATCTTTTCTGACTACAACAGTATGAAACTAGGTATCAGTTACAAGAAGAAAACTCAAACATACGGAGGCTAAATAACATGCTACTAAATAGTGAGTCTACAAAGAAATTTAAAAAATATTCAAAGGAAATTAAAAAATACATGGAGACAAAAATAAAAACAAAATGGGCCAAAATCTTTGATCCTTAGCCAAAGCAGTTCTAAGAGGGGACTATAACAATATAGGCGTGCCCAAAGAAATGAAGATCTCAAATGAACAGTCTAATGTACACCGAAAGGAAATAGAAAAAAAATGTCTAATACTAGTAGAGATAAGGAATTAATAAAGATTAGAGCAGAACTAGAGCCTAGAAAACCATGGAAAAGATTAATAAAATTGATAAATCTTTAGCCAGACTTACCAAGGAAAAAGTAGACTCAAAATTAGAAAAGGAAGAGAACTACAAAAGATTATAAGAAAATACTATAAAAAGTTATATGCCAAAAATTGAACATAGAAGAAACCTAAAAGAAATGGATATATTCCAAGAAACATAAAATCTTCCAAAACCAAATCAGGAGGAAATAAAAAATCTGAACAGAATAGTACTAACAAAATGGAATCAGTAAAAGAAGAAACAGATAAACCAAGGAACCAACAAAAAACCCTCCCAACAAACAAAATTCCATTTCCAGATGGATTCACAAGTGAATTCTATCAAACATTTAAAGAGTTAATTCCTATTATCCTTGAAAAAAAGAAAAATAATAATAGAAAGAAAGCTTTCAAATACATTTTATAAGGCCAGCATTACCTTGATACCAAAACCAGAAAAAGACAATACAAAAGAGAAAATTATAGGCCCACATCCTGATGAATATTGATGCAAAAATCATCAACAAAATATCAGCAAAGTGAATTCAACAATACATTAAAAGAATCATTCACCTCAATCAAGTGGGATTTATTCCAAAGACATAAGAATGGTTCAGTACTTGAAAAATCAGTGTGATATACCACATCAAGAAAACAGGAGATAAAAATCATTTAGTCATCTCAGTAGATGTAGAAAAATCATTTAGTAAAATTCAAACATTTTTTCATGATAAAAACTCTCAACAAAATATGCTTAGAGGGAATAGACCTCAACATAATAAAGGCTATATATGAAAAACCCATAATTAATATCATACAGGGGAAAAGCTCTTAACTTTTCAGTAAGATAAGAAACAAAACAAGCCTATCCACTCCCGCCACTTTTTTTTTTTTTTAAAGATTTTATTTGGTTGACAAGAGAGACACAGCAAGAGAGGCAACAGAAGCAGGGAGAGTGGGAGAGGGAGAAGCAGTCTTCCCACCAAGCAGAGAGCTGATGCAGGGCTCGATCCCAGGACCCTCGGATCATGACCTGAGCTGAAGGCAGATGCTTAATGACTAAGTCGCCCAGAGGTCCCTACTTTTGCCACTTTTATTCAACATAGTACTGGAATTCCTAGCCATAGCAATCGGACAAGAGAAATAAAAGGCATCCAAATTGGTAAGGGGGAAGTAATGGCTCAACCAGGCTCAGGAGATATTGTGTTTACAAAAAACCATTAGCATCTTCCCTCGGTTCAAGAAATTTTTTAACTGTGGTCCTTAGTGTCACCTTTGACCAATGAACAAAAGATAGCTGAAGAGGATGACCTATAGCCTTGAGTGGTCCTATTCTAAAAGGTCATGTTTAATAGTCTCTTTAGAGTGGAAAGACAACTTATTTTTTTTTACCTTATTTAAATTCAGTTAACATATAGTGTATCATTAGTTTCAGATGTAGAGTTCAGTTATTCATCATTACATATAACACCCAGTGCTTATTACATCACATGCCCTCCTTAATGCCCATCACTCAGGTATCCCATTTCCCCACCCACCTTCCCTCCAGCAAATCTCAGTTTGTTTCCTATAGTTAAGAGTCTCTTATGGTTTGTTTCTCTCTCTGATGTCATCTTATTTTATGTTTCCCTCCTTTCCCCTATTATCCCCTGTTTTGTTTCTTAAATTCCACATGGTAAGATTTCATCCTTTTTGATGACAGAGTAATATTCCATCGTGTACATTACCACATCTTTATTTATTTGTTGATGAACATCTGAGGTCTTCCCTAGGCAATTTAAACAAAGGATCAATAGGATGAATGCTCAAAGGATAGAGGGTAGTGGTAGGAGTTGTATTGGTCTTATGGTCTTTAATTTGGGGTATTTTTCTCTTTAATTTTTTTTTTAGTAATTTTTGCAGTGAATCTTTAATGAAACTATTTTGGATTTTTTTTAAAGATTGTATTTATGTGTTTATTTGACAGACAGAGATCACAAGTAGAGAAGAGAAGCAGGCAGAGAGAGAGGAGGAAGCAGGCTCCATGCTAAGCAGAGATCCCAATGTAGGGGTCGATCCCAGGGCCCTGAGATCATGACCTGAGCCGAAGGCAGAGGCTTTAACCCACTGAGACACCCAGGCACCCCTTATTTTGGAATTCTGAAACCTTTTGGAGGCTTCTCTTTTTTAGTTAAAACAGGTATCCCACTCACTTTGGAACCCTTGCTTTCAAGGGTGCTTCTTACATGATGTTACCTAATTAGAATGTTCTCCCAAATGGCCAATGTAATTCCACCTTATTTTTTAATAACTTTTTTTTTACCTTGCTACATATCTGCAACTAACTGCAGTTCTTGAACATAAAATAAGCAGGTATGCTAGAATGTGACTCTATCAATTCTCTGGATACAAAGGATTTTTTTTTAGCTAGGATTTTGGGTTTAGGGCTTCTTAGAGCTAAACTAATACCCATGAGGGACTTGCCCTTGGGTTGGGATTTGTGGGTGCTTTGCAGTATGCCTCATTGCATGTCCTGAACACAGGAATCTTTGAGTAAGGTGGTGGGCACTCTAACAGCTATCTAATGGTAGAATCCTGCCCTCCATTTTTTGAGGCTTTTTGGCCTGAGATCCCTGTTGCTAACAGCCATTATTTACACAAAAGAGAAATAAACATGGACCTCAACATACCAGAAGTAACCAAAAGATGTCACTGCAGACTGGCTAAGACCGTGCACATCACCAGCTAATCCCCACTGTGCACTAAACCAACAGATTCAATTCAGTGAGACTATAATCTAGAAATTGGGAAAGGAATAAACCTGAAAATACCAGTAAATAGGGACTGTGAATTGGAACTGGAGAAGTTATTCCAATGTGAAATTGCAGAATAAACCAAGGACTAAGGATTGGAACTCCATTAGAGCCTCCAGTTGGTCTAGACTGACCTGTTAACCCTGAATTGGAAAGGCAATTAAATCAGTAGCCCAAATGCAAAAAGAGTGGAGCTCAAACCTAGAGGGACTTACCCATGGCTCCCAGAAAAGGCAAGAAAGGCATTGAATTCAAAATGATTCACAAGGTACCACACCTGTGTTTTTTTTTCCCCAAATGCTGTCAGAAGTTTGCTTCAGATCACTGTCATCAAATCTGTTAAAAAAAAAAAAAATCAAGTGAATTTGAAGATCTAATTGGCTTTATTAAGTGATTTATGAATCCAGCAGTATCCCATCTAGCAAGTAGAGGAGAACTCTAGGTAGCTGCAGAAAATGGAAATTTTTTACAGGAAGAAAGGTAGGGCCAGAAAGTTATAAGAAAAACAAAAGGATTATTCTAGGCAAGATCTCTTTCCTTTAGGGGTAAGAAAGGGAAACTTACAGGCAGATTGTTTCATCTTACTTTGGTTGACAGAAAGGACCCATGTGACAGACTACCTCATTACTGGCCAGAAAATCCCGGACTGACTGGGTAAGATATATTTCTGAGGATGTTGAAACTGCAATTAGATTAGGTGTTAAGCCCTGGTTTGGTGACTCAGCCCAAGCGATGCCATTTTGTGCCTGGGATTTTCTTTTTAACAATAATTAATCAAATATAAATACTTATATTTATATTTATATAATATAAAGAAATTAATATAAAGAAAACAGGTATTTTCTGAATCCCTACTGTATATGTGTACTACTTTCTATATTATCTTTAATATAAAGAAAATAATATAAAGAAAATAATACAAAAATATTGTAACTATTTGACATAGGAAACGGAGTCTCAGGAAAGTGAGTATATATCTCACAGAATGGTTCTGGATTTCAATCTACATCTTCAGTTTTAAACAACATTCTTTGGTTTAATAATACCTACTACCTAGAATTTAAAGGTTACTCTTGAAATGTATAGTATTGGAAATAAAGTCAGAAAATTTTAAATTACATAAACTTATTTTTAGTTTCACAGATCCTAAAAGTAGAAGAAATTTACATTCAAAGAGGTAGTTCACCTTCACTAGTATTTTGGTCTTTAAGCATTTAAATCATTTTGACATGATGTTTCACATTTGTCCAAGTAGAAAGTAAGTCAAACCTTTATCATCTCATTTATCTGTAAGACAAAAAAAAGCAAACAAAATTTTTAAATTAAATCTTTAGAAGTTGATAGTATCATAGTTTATATTGGAGTATTTCAGTTGGAAATTAATTATAGTTGAGCAGAAAGAACATAAATAACTTTTCTAATTTATCCTTAATTTTTTATATGATTACTAATGCGCTCTGAAATATATACATAAAACAAATAGAAACAGATTATTAAGTAGTAATTTTTACTGACACGATTTAATTAGTTAACTCTTAGAGGAAGATATCAGCTATAGTCTCTAATTTGGCTTAGGGTTCAAAATATTAGGCTGCATTCTTTAATTTCATGATTTACAACAGTAACAAACTATGTATAAATGTTTAATACCAGTGCTGACATTTTCCCTTACCAAATGTTCTCTGTTGTTTTTGCTAGTCTGTGTCAGATCCTAGTTTGATTGGTATAGCATTAGTTTACTCCTTGTCAGTAGGTTTCTCTACTTTAATCAGTCTTCAAATTAAATGGATTTTATTGCACCTGGAAATAAATAACAGCATGTAGCAGTTTTGTCTTAAAATAGATCAAACTTAAGCTGTGAACCAGAGGCATGTTTTAGAGCTGAACATCTTCTGTTTTGATTGGTGAAATCTATCTGAATTTATGAATTTGCATGAAATATGCATATATATATAATTAAGTAAACATTTTTTTTCAAAATTTTAGTTCTGTTTAAGTAATATTAATAGATCATTGCTATATCTTGTAGAGGTTTACTTTTATTTACATGAAACATTTTTCCACATTCATGGAACTAGAATGAAGTTGAATTTTGTATTTAAGGGATCAGAACAATTTATACATTATATAGCCTTTCAGATTTTCTCTTAATGCTTATTTTTTTTCTCTAAGTAATTTTTAATTAATCACTGATGGAGATGCAACAACAATATGAATGGGATGAAGGAGAGATTAAACACAAAATTTTAAGACCAGGAGACATTAATCTTTTAAAGGATGTTTCCAGTTCTTGTTTATTGATTTCCTGCTGACCTACTTATTTTACGTTTTAAATGCTTACATCATATGGTATTTGGTAAGAGTTTAATAATGTAAATGATGATGTGAATATAAAGTGCAGCAAGGTAAAGTAATCACACACTTTAATTGGTCAAGGAAGGAACAAAGAAAATCACATTAGTCTTCTCTTTCTGTACTCACTTATTGCCATGACACAAAATGCATTATAGGAGAAACCAGAGGAGAAGGATTGATTGATGTCATGTCCTTTACCATCCACTTCTAAAATGGGTGGTTGACTTGTTTGTGGAAAACAACATGAACATTCTTCTTAGCATTTCAGCTGAAAAGGGAGTCAGGATATTCACTGAAATCTGATCTTTATAGTCAGCAAATAGAATTGTTAATGATCTTAGAAAAGCAACTTTAGTGACTTGGAAAAATGTTACCAGATTGTAACCAGTCAAGGGGAGATTTGGGAAATAAGAAAGGAGAGAAAGCAGAGTAGCAATACTTAGAAGTGGCCTCAAAAGACTGGAAGGGATTTAAAGATTTATGTTTATCTAGGAGGAGACATAAAATCAAAAGAGAGGGGCGCCTGGGTGGCTCAGTGGATTAAGCCACTGCCTTCGGGTCATGGTCTCTGGGTCCTGAGATCGAGCCCCACATCGGGCTCTGCTCCATGGGGAGCCTGCTTCCTCCTCTCTCTCTGCCTGCCTCTCTGCCTACTTGTGGTCTCTGTCTGTCAAATAAATAAATAAAATCTTAAAAAAAAAAAAAATCAAAAGAGAACTTTTTTTAAAGTTATGACAAAAAATTGAGCACATTTATAAGCAGAAGAAATCATTGGTGACAAAAAGGTTTTAGACAATGCAGAGGAAAGGACTGTTAGCTAGAGCAAAGTCCCTGGGTATGTAAACTAGAGTGGGAGAGAACTGGGAGATGAATTAGCTTTTAGCATGGGGATGGTGATACCTCTTTTCACTTCAGAACAAGATTTTCTAAATCATGTTTCTACATCCCTGAATCTAGAGATAAGAACAGTTGAGGAAGTAGGAAATCAAGACAGTAGGACTCCCCACTGGATAGATGAGAATTTCTGAAAATATATACTATTTTTGTTCTTTTAAGAGGAGATTAATTATGTCATAACTTAACTATGTAGCCAGGACTCAAAGAGTAAAATCTCCAAATATTTTACAGTTTAGGTTTATGATCTCTTCACACTTCCAGTGAACATTTTATATTTTCTTTTGACTCAGTCCAAATGTTATCAAATCAGAATGAGAAAATAAGTTATTCCCTGACATATGAAATGGAAAGAAATTCTCTTATATTTTTTCAAAAGTATTTTCCAAATACACATATTCTAAAATTTTATTTCTTGATGTCTTCCATTTTTAATTTAATTTTCCTGGAGATGAATGACCCTTTTTTCTTTTAGTAACCGTTTTTACTCACTGCTGCTTAGGAAAGGACTCCAATCTCCCCAGCCAATTATGGTTTCCATTTTTAATAGAATCTCAGCATATGTGGTTTATATCTTCAGGTTTTATTTTTTTATTTTTTTAAAGATTTTATTTATTTACTTGACAGAGATCACAAGGAGGCAAAGAGGCAGGCAGATGGAGGGGGGGAGCAGGCTCCCTGCTGAGCAGAGAGCCTGATATGGGGCTCAATTCCAGGACCCTGAGATCATGACCCGAGCCAAAGGCAGAGGCTTTAACCCAATGAGCCACCCAGGTGCCCCTATTTTCGGGTTTTAAAAACATTTGCTCATCTCTAATTTTATTTGAAGTGTGTAAACATATATAGTCCTATGGCTTGTTTGGAGAAATTTAGTAAAAAGTAGCATTTTTAGAACTGTTTTAGTGCCTGTTTTGTGAAACGAGGGAATGCATACATAGCTTAGACCAATTCCTTTGTATTTATTTTGGAAGCAATGAGAACAAGAGAAGTCATAAGGAAAAAATGTTAAGGTTTTATTTATTTATTGAGAGAGAAAGAAAGAGAATGCGCAGGAGCCAGGAGCCAGGGAAGGGACAGAGAAGTAGACTCTCTGCTGGGCAGGGAGTCTGACCTGGGACTGGATCCTAGGATTCTGGGATCCTGACCTGAGCTGAGGGCAGACACTTAACCAACTGAGACACCCAGGTGCCCAAGAAAATTTTTCTAAAGCAAATTTTATTTCACCATTTGTGTTACTTACTACCACTTTCTGTCTGATAGGAATGATTTCAGTATGGGAATAAAGAAGAGATTATTCAAGATAAACTCTCTGTGCCAAATTACCATTTGTTTTTGACTCCTTGTAAACACATATTCTCTCCCCCTCCTCCTGTTAGGAGAGATAGACAAGAGGATGGCACAGAGGTTGTGTGTACACAGTGACAAAATATGTGGGTCACTGCAGTCTGCTCCATCAGAAATCAAGTGATCTAGATGGTTTAACTTAAACACAAAACATTTGGATTATTTGAATTTTTAAATACATTTAAGCAGACCAACTATTTTTTTCATCTTAAAGATATTCAAAACAAAATGCAGGTGGGAGTAATTATCAACTTGGATTTTATGATTAAAATTCAAATGATTTTTGCAGTAAGAACAAAGTGTATGTTCTTTTTAACATTAAGTGAAAATGATGAGATAACTATGAGAATAATGAGCAAACTAAAAATTAAAAGAGACTAGTATAATGGTAAATACCAATATTAGCATAGTCCTCTGTTAAGTTTAAAGGCCCAAATCAAATTATAGATATGGAGTTTACTTCAATTAAAGTTAATATGGGATTAATGGAAAGCAAATTTGTTTTCCTGTTTCATTTTATTCATGGCAACTGTTACCATCTTAAATTTCTTATTCATTCGTGTATTACTTTAGTGTCTGTTTTTCCCATCTAGATTAAGATGAAATTATTTTACCTGCCTTAATAGATTTTAAAAATCTATTATGTGGTGACTAATAGTGGTTGAATAAATTAACAGGTGACAAACTATTAACAATGAGTTTTCAGAGGGAGATAATCCAAGTTAATATGTGTTAAGAACTATTTTAAGCATCCTATACATATTAACTTATTTATTCCTCCCAACTACATTCATGAGGTTATTACTATCATCATCTACATTTTACAGAAGGTTAAAAATGTACAGAGAGAATAAGTAACTTATCAAATATCCCACACAAGTAAGTGTGGAGAAAAATTGCAATCTACCTGGCTTTTGGGACCAGAGGTACTATGATAATTTTTGTTTCTTCTGACATAGGGACGTGTTAGTGTTGATGTAAATATCTGCCTAAAAGGTTTTGTTAATTGTTATATATTTTAACGTATGAGCAATAACATCTTATTCCCAGAAATTTTCACTATGAAAACCATAGGAAGGGGCACCTGGGTGGCTCAGTGGGTTAAAGCCTCTGCCTTCAGCTCAGGTCATGATCCCAGGGTCCTGGGATTGAGCCCTGCATTGGCTCTCTGCTCAGCATGGAGCTTGCTTCCTCCTCTCTCTCTGCCTGCCTCTCTGACTATTTATGATCTCTGTCAAATAAATAAATAAAATCTTAAAAAAAAATGGGAAAATTATCTTTCAGTAGTAAACATTGCTGAGAATAATGTTTAATAAAAGAAGTTGTGGGATACTTACCAAGATTACTTTAAATTTAATAGATTCTAAAATCTCTGAGATCAGTTCCTATTGTTACAACACCAACTTGAAATATCATTCAATCCAGTTTTTAGAATATTACTGGAAAAAGAGATTTTGAAGCCAAATATAAATTTTAATTCCAGCTATGACATTTATAATCCTTCTTAGATTTATATGAGTCACTTAATCTTTTTGAACATCTCAGAGACTCATTTTCTTGATCTAAAATGGTTATAATGATGATGCTTAAGTTATAAAAACCAAAAGGGAAACACATGAAATGCCTGGAATGTAATGGAAGCTCAAGAAAGGTTAGATGTGGCCTCCCTTAGATTCTATAGAGTTGGAAACAGTAAGTGAGTAAAATGTAAAATGAGTAAAAGAGTAAAAACAAATGTAAAATGAGTAAAAATTCCAATATAGTCGGAAAAAGTTAAAACCCTTCAGGAGTTACAGCTTATCACATATATTTTTGGAATCTTTCAGTATATTCTTCAACCAGTTATTGAGCTGTATCATAAGTCAGACACAAAATTACATACCAGGACCTTATGTTATTAATATGGAACAAAACAGGTATGAATTTTATCCTCATGGATACCTACATTCTGGTAGAGAGGAAAGGTATTTAACAACTAATCATATACTTGTTAGAGAGGTTTCCAAAGGGGAAGGAAACAAAGGCAAAGTAAACTGTTGGGACTTCATTAAGATAAAAAGCTTTTGAACAGCAAGGGAAATAGTTGATAAAACCAAAAGATGACCCACAGAATGAGAGAAGATATTTACAAATTACATATCAATAAAAGGCTAGTATCCAAAAACTATAGAGAACTTGTCAAACTCAACAGCCAAAGAAGCAATAATCCAATCAAGAAATGGGCAGAAGACATGAACAGACATTTCTCCAAAGACATACAAATGGCCAACAGACATGAAAAAAATGCCCAACATCACTCAGCATGAGGAAAATATAAATCAAAACCACAATGAGATACTAACTCACATGAGTTAGAATGGCTAAAATGAACAAGACAGGCAATGACAGATGTTGGCAAAGTACAAATATAGTGATCTGAAGGGGTACTGAACCCCAGTGTTCCTGGCAGCAATGTCCACAAAGGCAAACTATGGAAAGAGCCCAGATATCCATCAACAGATGAATGAATAAAGAAGAAGATGCCATTTGTAATGATGTGGATGGACTAGAGGGTATTATGCTAAATGAAATAAGTCAATCAGAGAAAGACAATTATCATATGGTCTCACTGATATGTGGAATATAAGAAACAAAACAGAGGATCATAAGGGAAGAGAGGAAAAAAATAAAACAAGGCAAAACCAGAGAAGGAGACAAACCATAAGAGACTCTTAATCATAGGAAACAAATGGAGGGTTGCTGGAGGGGAGGGGGATGGTGGGATGGGGTAACTGGGTGATAGACATTGAAGAGGGCATGTGATGTAATGAGCACTGGGTACTATATAAGACTGATGAATCACTGACCTCTACCTCTGAAACCAATAATACATTATATGTCAATTAATTGAATTTAAATTAAAATGTTTAAAAATTAAAATTTATAATTACAGGTTATGGTATAATTTGGTGAAAAAACTAGTTAAATTAGTTAAGAATGAGCTGAGGAAATAGAATATTACTCTTCAGGTATAGCATGAAGTTAGTGATTCAACTAATTTAAAGAAGACTGGTGTGTCAGAGTGATAAATGGCCCTGTAAGAGTGGCCATATTGGAGCTGAAGAACATACAGGTCTAGCTCTATAGTTTAAGTTGGGGAGTTGAACCCTATTTGAACAGAAATAGGAAGCCCGTGAAGTCTTACAAGAAGAGTAGTACAAAACTTAATTTATATTTCTGCAGTATCACTTATCTATTCTGCAGAAAATGGATTGGAAGAGGTCAAGAATAAAAGAGTGAAGACAAGCTGGATATATTTATAGTATTCCAATGTAAAGAATATTGTGACAGGGCTAAGGTGACAGAAATTGTGAGGGAACAATGTACCTATTATAAGTATGCTGTGGAGGTAGTCTCTGAGCCTTGGTAACAGACTAGCTGCATAGGTGAGAGAACTGAAGCTGTTGAGAATGCCTTTTTAACCTACAGGGTGAGGGGACAAGAAAAAAAAATCTCCCAAACACCCCAGTCCCCCCAAAATCCTGGGTGGGTAGAAAAGCCATTTATTGAGAGTGGAGAGATTAAAGGAATAAGGAAAGAGGAAAAGTGAACATGTTAATTTCGAGATGTTTAAGAGTAATACAGATGGATGTCAAGTATGTTTTGTAAACCTGAAAATTAGAAGGATTGGTCTGAGCTGGAGACAAAATTTTTGGAAAATATTAGTTTATCTGTAGGAAGTTGGTAAAGCCATGGAAATGAAGAAATCAAAAGCAGAATATAGATTGAAAAGTGAAAGAGGCTTACACATGAGCCTTTCTTTGGTTTCTTCCAGAAATTGACTAAGTCAGGGATTTAAGTACAAGTAGTTTATTTGGGAAGAGCTAGGAACACCGGCAGAGCAACATGGGAGGGACACAAGGAAGAGAAAATAGCCATATAAAGTGCATTATTTAAGCCAGATACCATTCTAAAGCTCAATCCCATGGTGCAATTCTTGGAACTTAAGTAAATCACACACTTTAGAAGTAACCTATGAAGAGGGCACAAGAACTAGAATATTTTTGCCAAAACCCACCTGTCATTGAGGATAGCTATTCCCAGAAAGAGTTAATAACCTAACCCTCTCAGTCTATTCCAGGTGAGTAAAAGGGCATTCTTTGTTTCTAGGAAAGCTGAATTAGCAACAAGGATATCATTTCCCATCAAAACAAGAGCAGTTTGGGCTCATGATGGAAGACAAATGTTTGGGAAACTTGGATTGCCAGATTAAATACATGCAATGCTTGGAACAGATTTATATTAAAAATTATTTATCTGAATATTTAACTACTCATACTTTCTGTTTTGTTTGCTAAATCTTGTAACCCTAGTTGAAATGAGCTGAAAGGTGAATGAAAGAAGAAAAAATAGTGACATGGAAACAGCTGATAATTGGGTGTATATCATAGAAGATAGACATAGAAGAGAAATAGACATAGAAGGGAAGGGACTCACATTGTTTGTATTTTGGATATGTCAACTATAGCACATATGAAGGCTAGCGGGAAAGAAGCAGTCATGATTAAGAAGTAGAAGAAAGAGAGCAGGGAGTTTAGTAGATTGAAGTAGTATGCAGGAAAAACAGGTTTTTCCTTCCTTTGTAGGGAAAACCCCGATTCTTCCCTACTATAAGATTTTTCCTGCGTAAATCTCTTTGAATATTCATATAGAATATTTATGTTAAACACTTCATTTCAGACAATTTCTGGTCACCAAATCTATGGAGGCTTTATCCCTTTACAGGAATTCTCTGTGACACCAGCTGGAGTCTTAATTCTGACACTCTACCTGGAGATAGCGCCAGATCCCATGGGTTAAGGGCTCAGTCCCCCAAAACTGCTCCCCAATGCCCACTGCAGAAGCCAGTCACAAACCCATATTATTACTTAAACTTCTAACCAACTAGCTATAGATTAGAGATTCCTGATCTATAACAACACCACCTTCCTTAGGTTTAATTTGCTAGAGGTGCTCACAAAACTTAGGGGAACACTTAATGTTTATCAGTTGATTAAAAGATATGATAAAGGATACAGGATAACAACCAGATGAAGAGATAAACACAGGGGCTTCTGACCCCATAGAGGTGGATGTATTCACCAGCCCAGAAGCTCTCTAAATCTGTTCTATCAGGATTTTATGGAGGCTTCCTCACATAGGCATGATTATTTATTTACTCTGTTTCTAGGCCTCTCCCTTCTCAGGATGCCGACTCAAGGTGGAGCTGAAAATTCTAAGCTTCTAACCAGGGATTGGTCTTTCTGGTGACCAGCCCCCATCCAGAAGCTATTCAGGAATCCACCCAGAGTCAGTTCAGTAGAACAAACAATGCTCCTAGTACTCTTCTCATATAGGAATTTGTAAGAGTTTTGGGAGCCCAGTGTCAGAGATAAGTCAAAGATCAAATATTTGAGCAAGACATGTTCCTAGTGCTCCTTCTTTCACTTAGGAAATTACAAGGGTTTTATGAGCTCTGTGGCAGGAACCAGGGACAGACTATCTATCTATCTATCTATCTAATTATTAATATATATATGCAGATCTTTTTTTTTTTTTTATGTTATCTGACAGATAGGGAAGAATGGAGGGTGATTGATTCGGTGGATGAAGATGGATTGACTTTGATTGGAAGTGAAATGCCTGCATGGTAACATGAAGCAGGAGACAAAAATTTCTTAAAGAAATGAAGAAAAATACCAGGTAAGGAACCAAAATTTTAGCAGACATAGGGGAAGTGTTTTGGAGACAGGAGAGGAGCAATATGTGGCATGAAAGAGGATGTGGGGCTATGGGCACATGCCTGACCTTCAGAAGGGCTCACTGTGGGAGGGGATAAGTAGAAGCAGGAACAGAAGACAGGATGGAATCAGACTGGAGAAGACTGCAGATATGAGTCTGGTACAGCAAATATGTTTACAAGCAGAATAAACATCTTTTATAATATAATTATAAATTATATTGATATAATTAACAATGCTCTTTCTAGAATGTTGTCAATGTGTATACACCCAGACATGCACACATATACTTGAGGATGGATTATTTAGGCATAGTTGAAATGCTTTAGGTTTTTCAGAGGTTAATCACTTTTTTCTTCAAGTTTAATATTAAAAGATTGGTAAGTGAAATCCTTTTTAAATGTCTTAAAAATATGGGATGCCTTTGTGGTTCAGTGGGTTAAGTGGCTGCTTTCATCTCTCTCTCAAAAAAAAAAAAAAAAAAGAAAAGAAAAGAAAAAAAAATCTTTAAGAAAAATAAATACCTCAAAAATAAACTAATGCTTTTCTAAAAGCTTTTAGTCTGTTGAATGTTTCAGCAATTATTTTTGTGTACTCTTCCAATGCACATATAACCACGATAGAATTAACAACTAATTTTAAAATACAGAGCAATAGTTAACCAAAGGTAAGTTAATTCATGTACTTGTGTTGCAACCAGATGAGTAAATCTCTTTGGACATGAAAGATAACAGATCCTACTTACTACCTTGAAACTACAAGGGTATGACCACAGTTCTGTGTTTTGGGGTATGATTAATGAGCTCTGTCTTCAGTTGTATTAAGAATTGAGTGAAAGTTTAACTACCAAAGAACACATACATCACTCCAAAAAGAAGCTGTGCTGTGTACAATTCCCTTGGAGTTAATAGAGAATCTTAAGAAAAATAAGCACTGAAAAGTCAATAGTTGGGTCCTTCTAGGTAAGTTAGTCAACTAACTGTGTAATGAATCACTGCAAATTGAAAACTTAGAAGCAAATTGCATATATTTGAGTTTGAGGCATAAAAATAATTCATTACAAAATAATGCACCCTAATCTGAATGCATAATTGGAAAAAAATGGCAGTCCAGTAAAAATCCACCAGGTGTTAGTCACGATTTTGAAATATATGAAAGAAATAAATATACGAATATAAGTTCATGTTTTAAAAAACCTAGGGGCACCTGGGTGGCTCAATGAAGCATCTGCCTTTGTCTCAAGTCATGTCCCAGGGTCCTGGGATAGAGCACTACATAGGGCTCACTGTTCAGTGGGGAGTCTGCTTCTCCTTCTTCCTCTTCAATTCTCCCTGCTTGTGCTCTCCCTTGTTCTGTCAAATAAATAAATAAAATCTTCTAAAAAAATAAAAAACCTAAATGTTAAGAATTAGGAAATAGAGACTATATGTTGGAGCATATCAACATGTATTCATTTTTTTTTTATATTTTGAAATATCCACTTCCTATTAAGATGTATGAAGTTTTAATTTTTTACCATGTATTTTTGCCTAACAACAAAAAGTAAAAGTAAAAAATTAATCTGGACAAATATCAAAATACACTTATCCTAATACCCAGTCAGAGTATTTTTCCCCAGGGGCGCCTGGGTGGCTCAGTGGGTTAAAGCCGCTGCCTACAGCTTGGGTCATGATCCCAGGGTCATGGGATCAAGCCCCGCATCGGGCTCTCTGCTCAGCCGATAGCCTGCTTCCTCCTCTCTCTCTGCCTGCCTCTCTGCCTACTTGTGATCTCTGTCTATCAAATAAATAAAATCTTTAAAAAAAAAAAAAAGAATATTTTTCCCCAGTAAATGGTTTTGTTGAATGGTTGATTTTTACTGGTTCTGCCACCAGATATAACAGCAATCAAACTGATTCAACTACAATTTTAGCCAATCAGCTCTCTGAAATCATTCTAATTCACAAAATATATAGTTATATCAGTGTTTTTTTAAGCCCTATTGTCTATATATACCATAAAGTTGTCAGGGGTCTGAAAGCGTAATTGATACACTCTTGTGATGCTTTCATAAGAAGGGGGCACTTACTTTCATTACTCTTTTGACTGTCACATGCCTTTGATCCTTAAAAACAATAAATAGAAATAGAAATAATAAATAAATAAATAAAACTAGAAATAATAAAGGTAATCAAAGCATCATATATGACAAATCAATCACTTGGTTATGTGGCATTTAAACAAAGGTAGTCTTAATTCATTAAACACACACAACCAAACACTAATCCAATTATTGATTCAACAGTGAAGCTTTACCTAACTTTCTAGTTCATATTGCAACAAAGGGGAAATTCACATGCCAGCCCACCGCTGCTTAGACGGGCACATGCAGTCACAAAGACAAGACTGGAATAATCACCAGGACTCATTTGCTTTTCCAACTAAGGACTACTCATTAATAACTATTTCCTTGAAGTAGCTACATGATTTTTTTTTTCCATTTTAACTGTTACAGTAATGTCATTTTGGGGAATCCAGAGGGTTTGAATACCAATACATTTAGTAATTATTGGCAGTAAACTGCCAATTTACTTATTTGCTTCTATAATTTAATTTATATTTTTCTTCTGTAGTCTCTATTCTTTGTTCAGTTTATAGAATGAATTAGGATCTTGTAATGTACTTACTTGAAAAACTTATTTGATTAGGTTTCATGTGAAAAATAAACATATTGAAATGGCCTTATTTCACTCATTTACTATTAACCCAGTATAAAACCTATTATAAGATACATATGTATGGGGAAAGGCAGGTTGTTGCCTGTAAGGAGAAATAGAGAAATAAAGTGAACAACAGAAGAAAGGCTTTGCTTTAATAATCTCAAGGAGCTACTCGGTTTTAACTGTGAAGACCTGAGTTCAGGATACTTTTCTGATTTACAGGAATCAGTCTTGGTGGGGAGATTTCTCCAATACTGCTCTGTGGGTGCCATGATATGTGCTCAGCACTGAAGTCTTATAACCATGTGCACAAATTTTAAAAGTTCTTTCTTGGTAGTTCGTACTCACT
>ML112048.1:0-62151 GCA_003697995.1 Taxidea taxus jeffersonii
TCTTTTGACTGTATCTCAAATACAATCTTGTTGAGTCTCTACATTCTTGTCGTTAAACAAGAGCTGGCCAGGAAGCTTACCAAGATGTTTCTGTGCCTTGAGACTCTCAATATTATGAACTCTAAGATTAATCAAAATCTTATAGGGAAATAAAATTTTTGGCATCTCTCCTCCTGATTTTTTTTTTAAGATTCCATTTATTTATTTGACACAGAGAGAGAGAGATCACAAGTAGGCAGAGAGGCAGGCAGAGAGAAAGTGGGAAGCAAGCTCCCTGCTGAGCAGAGAGCCTGATGTGAGGCTTGATCCCAGGACCCTGAGATCATGACCTGAGCCGAAGGCAGATGCCCAACCCACCGAGCCACCCAGGAGCCCCTCTCCTCATGATTTATGTTTTTTTTTTAATTAAAAAAATTTTTTTAAGATTTTATTTATTTATTAGTTAGAGAGAGAGAGCGAGCACAGGCAGACAGAGAGGCAGAAGCAGGCTCCCTGCTGAGCAAGGAGCCTGATGTGGGACTCGATCCCAGGACGCTGGGATCATGACCTGAGCCGAAGGCAGCGGCATAACCAACTGAGCCACCCAGGCGTCCCTCTCCTCCTGATTTAAATACACTGGATCAAATGTGTATGTTTAAAAGAAAAAAGACTTTACTTAGATGTGAATATGTACATATGTGTATATATATGAATATAGATATATATATTATCTTCTTTAGTATTAAATATTTAGAAGCTTAACCAAGATTTTAGAACTTGTGAGGTTTAGAAACCATGCCCCCCCCAAAGTGCCATTAATAGTAGCTTTCCTTGGACCTATAGAAAATATTTTTATTATTATTTGGTAATGGAAGTTACAGATATTAGGTATGTTTCCCATGCAATAGAATAGTTTCACCAATAATCATTTTTATTTATCAGATTGATAGGCGTTGCTATGGGCCAGCATTTAAATGTCCTACTTTAATAAAAACTAATTTATTATTATTATTTTGAAAGATTTTTACTTACTTATTCAGAGAGAGAGGGAGATGTGCTTGAGAAGGGGTGGGAAAGGGCAGAGGGAGAGGGAGAGAGAGAAGCTCCAGCAGACTCCATGCTGGGTTCGGGGCCCAGTGTGTGGCTGGATCTCACGACCCTGAGCTCATGACCTGAGCCAAAATCAAGAGTCTGACACTCAACTGACTGAGCCACTGCGGTGCCCCTGATAGAAACTAATTTATTGGGGCACCTGGGTGACTCAGTCATTAAGCATCTGCCTTTGGCTCGGGTCCTGATCCCGGGGTCCTGGGATGGAGCCCCACACCTGGCTGCCTCCTCAGTGGGAAGCCTGCGTCTTCCTCTCCCACTCCCCCTGCTTGTGTTCCCTCTCTCGCTCTCTTTGTCAAATAAATAAGTAAAATCTTAAAAAAAAAAAAAAAAGAAACTAATTTATTTCAACCAATCACTCTTAAGTGAATCTCAATTTTCTGGCATTTATGGAAAAATCTAATCATGAGCTATTGAGTTTATGCTCGTGGGGGAAGGCCAAGTATTGTGTTAACTAAAAACCTTACCTCATTTTGAAAAGTAAGTTGGTGAGCAAAACCACACTTAGGCTGGAATAAGTTTTGCAGTGAACCGAAAGGAAAAATACAAATCCTGTTTCCAGGGGCCTGATAAGAGGGCTCCTTCAGGCTTTTAATTGAAATGTGACTACTGCAAGGGATCGACAGAAATCACTTCTGATTTCCAGATAAAGGCATCAATCCAGTGTCATTGAAAGCTGATAAGACAGATTTCCAGCAAAGAGATTTAAATAGGACCTCCTGCCCTGCTTCTTCTGAACTAGGACGCCCGAGTGCCTTTATTCATTTGACAACTGACTTTTTTTTTTTTTTTAATATTTTATTTATTTATTTGTTAGAGCGAGCACAGGCAGACAGAGAGGCAGGCAGAGGCAGAGGGAGAAGCAGGCTCCCTGCCAAGCAAGGAGCCCGATGTGGGACTCGATCCCAGGACGCCGGGATCACGACCTGAGCCGAAGGCAGCCGCTCAACCAACTGAGCCACCCAGGCGTCCTGACAACTGACTTTTTAATGGCTCTGCGGGTGTCACTGGCAGTAAAGGAGGATTATTTCCATTTTCGCAGCCATGTTAAAGCTCCTTTGCTCTCTGTAGCTATCTAAATGTGAAATAATAAGATAATATCAACAGCTAGCTTAAGGGCTTCCATTTTAGTTATTAGAGCAGAACACTCACCTCAGAGGCTGGTGGTTTCCCAATGTGCAGAGACATGTGTCCTTTGATGCAGGGTCTACTGTCTGCATCATCTCAGTCATTACACATGCACCTCGGGGCAACTGTTGCCCCTTACAGCTTGACTTGTGCTTTGGGAAGCAAGTGGAGTGGGTCTCCCTACTACTTGGTTCTCCGGGAGTGCAGCTTTTGGTCCTTGATGTCCATCAAAAGGTGTTCTGTCCCCTCTTCCCTCCCAAGTGGCCAGTGAGATAACTTCATTTGCAACTGCATGGAGGAATTTTTGGATTTAGGGGAAGGAGGTGATGAACTATAGAGGCATAGGAAGAGGATCCTGTTTGGAGAAGAAAGAACCGCCATCCTGTGAGCCTTCTCCTGCCATTACGGATTGGGTTCCTGACCCATGTCCAGGTCTCGGCAGACCCCGAGATGGATATTGGTGTGTGGAGGAATTCTTAGGGAATACTGGACACCAGGAGGAGAAAGGAAAAGGGAAGGAAGCGGGACTGGTCAGAGGAAGTTGGACTGCAAAGCAGTCTCAAGAACATTCTTGGCTAACCTCATGGGAAGTTCTGAAATTATTCCACACAGTGAAGGACATCACCTGTGTGTCCATGTGTTGGCCAGTCCTTGGATTCACGCTGCTCCCAGAAGGAGGTGTGGTCTGGAGTAAGGAGCTGTCTTCAGCCAAATTCTGGAGCTGACCATGGAGTGCGGTCAGTTTCCACGCTCCCCAGAGCATCAGATACTTCCATCCTGTAGGAAGATCTGTGGGACACAGTACAGCCTTCAGCTCTCCAGAGCCATTAGTTTTGGAGGTGGGGCCTCAAGGTGGAGCAGTGGATGGGGAGGATGTATTTTTTCCAGGAGATTCTACAAGAAGAATCTGGAGACACTCCTATGTAGGTGAATGACCCTTAAGCCCTTTCTATCTGGAGATAAAATGGTGTAAAACTGCTTTCATCTACATTCCTGCCTGATTGCATATTGTCTTTCCTGACTTGTTGGCCTTTTAAGTCTAAACTCGATATTTGTCATTGTTTTTCTTTTTTAAATTACGTGGGCTGTGGGAGAGGGGTTTGGCACCTGGTTGGCTCAGTCAGAAGAGTGTACCACTCTTGATCTTTGGGGTTGTGAGCTTAGCCCCACGTGAGTGGGGTTGTAAAAATTACTTAAATAAAAATAAAACTAAAAAAAAATTGATTTCTTAAATGAAGTAGGTTCCATGCCTAACATGAGTCTTGAACTCAAGACCCAGAGATCAAGAGTCATGTCCTCTACCGACTGAGCCATCCAGATTCCCCTAAGTTCAGTACTTGTTTTAATTTTAACCTAGCTTCCTGTGTATGAAAATACTGAGGAAATATAGTTTTCTCCTGGGCTTTCCTCTGTCCCCAGGGTTGTTCTCAGACCCCTTTGAAGACACTTAGGAGATCTTGGAGCTGTTTTTCACAAATTTGTCATTAAGTCACTTGAGTCAGAAATGTCTGAGGAAATGAAATTCTGATTCCCTGTCTCCACCTCAGCACTAAAACATCACTTGATGGTTGCTGGCACTAATCGGGCCTTATGCATCTTCTAGGCCTGGGAATATGCATTTAATCCACTTTCTAGGTAAATCTTAAATGTGGCAAAATTTGAAAACTATAGGCCTAGAAGAATATTACTTTCTTTAGATTGTTCTGAAGTATGGATGTGATTGTTAATTTTGTATCTCCACTTGTCTAGACCACGTATCCAGATATCTGGTTCAACATTATTCTAGATGTTTCTGTGAGGCTATATTTAGATGAGATTAACGTTTAGATCAGTGGGCTTTGAGTAAAGCAGATTACCCTCCTAATGGGGGTGGACTTAATCTAGTCAGTTGAAGGGCTTAACAGGGGAAGGACTGGCCTCCCCTGAGGGGGATTCTACCAGCCGACTGCCTTCACACTCAAACTGTTGGTCCTCTCTGGGTCTCCAGCCTCCTGGCCTATTCCTGCTGGTTCTGTTAGGTCATAAAGAAAACACTGATACATTTTTAAAAAAGATTTTACTTATTTGTTTTTTTGTCAGAATGTGAGAGAGAGAGAGAGAGCATAAGCAGGTAGAGTGGCAGGCAGAGGCAGAGAGAGAAGCAGGCTCCCCGCCGAGCAAGGAGCCCAAAGTGGACTCTATTCCAGGACCCCGGAATCATGACTTGAGCCAAAAGCAGCAGCTTAACTGACTGAGCCTCCCAGGCATCCTGATACATTTTTTAAAACATAGAAATTGATGGATCTAAAAAAAAAGAAGAAATTGATGGATCTTACTCTCAGACACAATGCAGGAGTTAATGACAAAAATAGGAACAAACAAAAACCCCTTTCAGGCAGCTGAAAATTAAAAAATCCTAGTGACCAACTGAACAAGAAGAGAAAATTCAAAGGATTATTACAACATTAAGAATACAGTTATGATTGTCATATTACCTATAGAAACTCAGGGTGAAGACTGCTAATGACTTCAGAGGAGAATTTGTAGCTGTGCACTCTTCCTAAACAAGCAAGAATGGAAATAAAAGTACACATTCTCTTCAAGAAATGTGAAAAAACATACCATGGGAAATCAGAAGAAAAGATGTAAAAAAAATTAAATCAGGAATCCATAAATATGTGGAATCTAAAAGCAAACAAACAAACAGAAATAGACTCATGAATACAGAGAACAAAGTGGTGGCTGCCAGAGGGAAGGGGGCGGGGGATGGGTGAGATGGGGGAGGGGATTAGGAGGTACACACTTCCAGTTATAAAATAAGTTAGTCATATGGATGAAAAGTACAGCCTAGGGAGTATAGTCAATGATAGAGTAATAACATGGTATGGTGACAGATGGTAGCTACACTTGTGGTGAGCACTGAGTAATGTATAGCATTGTTGAATCAATATGTTTTACACTTGCAACTGATGTCATATTATATGGCAATGATATTTTAATTAAAAAAGTTCTCAGGTAAACAACTGGTACCTTAAGGAACTAGAAAACAGCAAACGAAACCCAGGGTTAGTCGAAGGAGAGCATAAAGATGAGAGCAGAAATAAATGGAAGAGACAATAGGAGACAATAGAAAAAGTCAACAGAACGCAGAGGTGGTTTTTTTTTTTTTTTTTGAAAGGAAACGAACAAATCTTTAGCTCGACTAAGTAAGAGAACAAGAAGACTAAATAATCGATTCAGAAAGGAGAGAAGAGACATTGCAGCTGATGCCACAGAAATTAAAAAGGATCTTGAGAGACTCCAGTGAACAATTATCCCCTGAAAAACTGGACACCCTCTAAGAAATGTGCAAACTGCTAGAAACATCAACCGGGTAAGACTGAGTCATGAAGAAATAAAGTCTGAGTGGATCCATAATAAAGTAAGGAGTTGGTTTCAGTGATCCCAAACCTTCCAGAAGAGAAAAACCCAAGGCCAGATGGCTTCACTTCTGAATTCTACCAAATATTTTTAGAAGTATTAACATCAGTCCTTTTCAAATTCTTCCAGAAAATCAAAAAAGAGGAAACACCCTAGACTCATTTTGCGAGGCTAGCATTACCTGGTATCAAAGCCAGACATTACAGGAAGAGAGAGTTGCAGGCCAGTATTCCTGACGAACACAAACCCAAAATACTAGCTAACAAAAATACTAGCTATCCTCAACAAAATACTAGCAAACCAAATTCAACAATATCTTAAAAGGATCATTCACCATGACCAAGTGGGATTTACTCCTGGGATTCCAGGGAATCATAAATGTAGGTCAATAAACATGGTATATCCCATGAATAAAATGAAGGATAAAAATCCACATGACCATCGCAAGAGATGCAGAAAAAGCACGTGATAAAATTCACCTTTTCATGGTAACAACTCAAACCCAACAACACTGGGAATAGAAGGACATGATTTCCAAATTATAAAGGCCATATATGAAAAGCCCACAGCATGTGCAATGAGGAAAGAGTAGTCTCTTTAATAAATGGTGTTGGGAAAACTGGACAGCTACATTCCGTAGAATGAATCTGGACTCTTATCTTACCCCCATACCAAAATCAACTCAAAATGGATTAAAGATTTAAATTTAAGACCTGAGACTAAAACTTCTAGAAGAAACATAGGGCTACACTCCTTGATATCAGTCTTGACACTGGTTTTTTGATTTGACACCAGAAGCAAAGGGAAAAAAAGCAAAAAATAAGCAAGTGGGACTACGTCAAACTAAAAAGCTTGTATACAACAAAGGAAACCATCAACAAAATGAAGACATCCTACTGAATGGGAGATGATATTTGCAAGCTCCGTATCTGATAATGGGTTGATTTCAAAGTTATAAGGAACACTTACAACTCAATAGCAAAACACCCCTAATAACCTGATTTAAAAATGTGCTAAAGACTTGAATGGACCTTTCTCCACAGAAAACCTACAAGTGGCCAGAAGGTATATGAAAAAAATGCTCACTGTCTCTAACCATCAGGAAAATGCAAATCAAAACCACCATGGGGTATCACCTCACACCTGTCAGAATGGTTCAAATCAACACAAGAAACGACAGGTGTTGATGAGGACATGGAGAAATTGGAAAACCTTGTACACTGTTGGCGGGAATGCAGAGTGGTGCAGCTGCTATGGAAAACAGGATGGCGGTTCCTCAAAACATCAAAAATAGAACTATTCTATGATTCAGGGTATCAATCCATGAGTATGGAAATCAGAATCCCAGATGGATATTAGTGCTCCCATGTTCACTGCAGTGTTATTCATAATAGCCAAGTGATGGAAACAATCTAAGTGTTTACAAACAGATGAATGGGTAAAAAAGTGGGATATATGTATTCTTCAACCTTAGAAAAGAAGGAAAGCCTATAATATGCAATGACATGGATGAGCACGTTATACTAAGTGAAATAAGGCAGTCACAGGACAAATAAATGAGATATTTAAAATAGTTAGACTTGGCATCTGGTGACTCAGTAGGTTAAATTTCTGACTCTTGATTTCAGCTCAGGTCATGACCTCAGGGTCATGAGATCGAGTCCTGAGTCAGGGTGCATGCTCGGGGGGAGTCCACTTGGGTTTCTCTCTATTTCTTTCCCTCAGCCTCCCCCTCACCCCCATGCATGCATACTCTCTTTCTCTCTCAAATAAGTAAAAGCCTTTAAAATAGTGAAACTCAGTACCAGAGAGTATAGTGGTAGTTGCCAGGGGTTGGGGGAGGAGGAAACAGGAAGTTGGTAATCCAGAAGTATACAATTTCAGTTACGTGAGATGAATAATTTCTAGAAATCTGGTGTACCATAGTGTGCCTATAACTAACAATAAAGTACTGTACAGTTTGTTACCAAAAATCTGTGAAGAGGATAGGTCTCATGTTCAGTGTCGTTGCCACAATAAAATAAAAAAAAAATAAGAAGGTAAAGGAGCTACCACTGGAACCAGAAGAGGAGTGTCATTTAGAAAAGGCCACCTTGAGAGGAGCTGTGACTTTTTGTTCTACCCTACAAGGTGGAAGAAGGAAGATATCTGTTCCAACGTCCCTCTCCTCCCTGAGTATCCCCTCCTGCTGGGACTCTGACACATCCAAGGAGAAGCAGAGAGCAAGGGCTATCGGTACCCAGCAACTCAACCTCTTAGAGCAGAGAGCGGGGGAGAGAACTTTGGAGAGAAGACACGAAAATGCAAACAGAAGTGTTCGCCTGCCCAGACAGATTGAAATCAAAGAGCAAACTAGCTCTTTGGTATGGTGTCCCCTTTTGGGGCTTCTTTTGAAGGGCTGCCACCATGGAACTGAATCTAAGTCAACTCAGCTGGCCAAGGGAGCAGGGTCTGCCCACACTGGTTGTATGAGGCCGAAGGGGATGGAAGCAAGTCAATGTTACGGAAACATGCTTTATTCAGATGAAGTGTCACCTTGGGCTCCACATCTTCACATGTGAAGATGAAGCTGCTCTGGGCAAAGGGGAAAGGCAGTATGGAGGCCTCTGAGAACTTGGGGCCCTGGAGCTGTGAGGACACAGTTTTAAAATAGTGGATCTTTTTAAAGGCTCTCCTCATGCACACAGGGAAACTGAGAACCAGTTGAATGGAAGTTCAGGACAAGCAAGGAGCAGTGTTTCCTCCACGTTCAAAGCCACGTCTCTTTATTCCTGATCTCATGGTCTTCCCATCTCCTCCTTGCTGCCATATCATAGCTTAGACTGTTTTTACTTTCCTTTTTTTTTTTTTTAGATTTAATTTATTTATTTGTCAGAGAGAGAGAAAGAGCGAGTGCACACAAGCAGGGAGAGGGGCAGAGGCAGAGGGAGAAGCAGGCTCCCCACCAAGCAAGGAGCCTGACACGGGACTCGATCCCAGGACCCTGGGATCATGACCTGAGCTGAAGGCAGATGCTTCACCTACGGAGCCACCCAGGTGTCCCTGAGGACATTTGTAGACATTTAACATGAGCCTCGAAGCCTTTGACATGGTGTCCTTTCAGGCTGATGTGGCTTGTAATTGCCATAGATTTCCACATAGTAATTCTCCTAATTATATTTTCTGGGTCTTGACCAACTGTGACATGAGCTGTCATTTTGCCATCTTAGTTTTGCAGATTTTGCCTTTAGGGAGTTGCTCCTTTGACTTCCTGTTGGAGACCGGGCCCCAGGACGTAGGCGTGTAGCCAGGCCTCTGGCCACCTGAGGTTTTGACAGGTGGCCTCCCAGAGCTTGTGGCAGCTGCTCCCTGTATCTTCACACTTAGAAATACTATTTTTTAAAAATGAAACGGCTAGACTGACCCAACGTAAAATAAACCGAGATCACGCTTTTAGAGTAACAACTTAAAGAAGCCAGATGCTGAGGGACAATTATAGTCTGTGCCATGTTCAAGCCAAAAAAAGGATTGGCATTTATTTCCGTTGTTTATTATCTTCTTATTGAGATAATCGATGAGATATTTTATTAAGCTAATATCTTAATGAAAGAATAAGAAAACAGAATTTCTCTCATTTGTAGTCTTTTATATTTGTGTCTGTAGCTGAAAAGGGATGCGAATAGGTTTCTCTCCCTCACTCAAGAAATCTCTGTGAGATTTAACGTCATTGTGCAAAGCAGGCATAAGATACAATGTTGTGATGTCCTTCTAGTCTATCTTCTGGCAAGGGAATCTCTAGGGGAGTTATAACCTCCTGTGTCTTCTCCTTTATCCACCCTAACCCCAGGAAGAAGAGGAAGGTGTCAGGGTAATATCGCGGATGACTGTAAATCTCCAGAGCCTTCTATGAACGTGAGCAAAGAATTGTACTTTGTTGTCTTCAGTCTTTTTTTTTGGATCTCTCTGAAAGGAAATCACTGTCAATCTGTACACTCTAGCATTTTACCCATTTATTTACTTATTCAACATACTTTCTTGGGGCCCATTAGGTGTCAGACACTGCGCTAGGTTCCAGTCATGTAACAACACCAGATGACAGAAGATTGACTAACAACGCAACCTAACAAGCTATTAGGATGGACTAAACTGTATTCTGGTAAAAAGAAAAAACAAACGAAAAAAAACCCCAAAATAAAAAACCCAAGGTTTTTGTGGCTTAACACAAGTAGGGTTCATTTCTGACTTACAAATCTTACAGTTCTTGGGGCACCTGGGTGGCTCTGTCAAGTGTCTGCCTTTGGCTCAGGTGATGACCCCACGGTCCTTGGATCAAGTCCTGCATCAGGCTCCCTGCTTCGAAGGGAGTCTGCTTCTCCCTCTCCTTCTGCCCCTGCCCCCTGATTGTGCACACGTGCATGTTCTCTCTCTCTCAAATAAAATAAAATAAAATAAAATAAAAACTTGAAAAAGGTCATCGTTCATGAATGCTCAACGTTGGAAACCTCTCTCAGTCCTATGAATCTGCTGTGTGCTGAAAGAGTTAAATTTTCAATTTTGTCAAACAATGTTTTCTTAAAAAAAAAAAAATCCAGTTGTTAGAGGAGTTGCTCAGGGAATCTGCCATATAGGACTGAAGATGACCTTCAAAACGGAAAGCAGAGTTCTGGTCCAGCAAAGCTACTCTGGATCTGGTCGGGTCACTGAGGGCTTCCACAATAAATGCTCAACCAGCTGAGCCACTGAGGCACCCAGAACAATGACATTTTTAAGAAGGTTTCAAAACGAGCAGGCTGTGCGTACAGCGGTGATCTCAAAGTGAAGCCATGCATTCTCTTCGTATGCCTTTTTACTGGTTCCAAACTTCCAGTCTCCAGTTAGTGCTTTTATTTGAAAATGGCACAGGAAACCAGAGAGACTAGATTGGTATCGATTCTCAAAGGGGTGAGTTAGAGGAATGGTCCCATGGGGCAGAGTCCATGATGTTAGGTAGCCTGTGTAAGAAAATGACAAAAAGGCCCCCTAGTGATCCTTGTAGTCATGACTTTAAAGAAGTACAGGGAGAAGGTTGACCAGCGGCTCTTCATCCTGGTGCAGGACCAGAGGAAGGAGAACGGGGCTACGGTTTTGGTCAGAGATCATGGGTTTGATAAGAAGAGCTTTTGGCTGAAAGTGAGCTGGAGGCAATGAAGAAAAATGAGAAATTTCCCACCTCACATTTAGCCAAAGCATTGGCAGGCATGTGGGGGTTCTGTCATTTTTTTAATGGGCTTCTTTGGAAATGGGAGCACATCCTGCATCCCTAAGGGATGTCCCTGGTAAGGGCTTCTTTTGCAATTTTGCCCCCCTGCTTTCAGAAAGCTTTTCCATATTGTTGAGTTGCTTCCCTGTGCTGGGTGTAGCCCTTCCAGCGGACGCAAGAGGATTTAACAGGCTTTGCTGAGTGTAGGGCAACAAGCAGGAACAGGAGAGATGGATTATATTGCAGAAATGGAAAACAAAATTGGATGCATATATTGCTGCTTCTGGTGTTGACCCATGCGCAATGCACAGGCCCCCTTCTGGGTTCTGGATTTCTGCCATGTTGCTGGGAGCCACTGATTTCTCGTGCACATTCTCATCTTTGCTTTCCGGGGTCTCATGGCCCCAACCCTTTTCCTGATTTTTCTTGGAAGCAAGCAATATACAAATCTCCTCCTGATTATCAGCTTTTTGCACTTTAAGTTTGGCTGCCTGTTGACTTAAAGGTGTGTTTCCAGAATAGCCTTTGTTTTCCTTCACAGAGTAAAGCACACCCAGGCATTCCCCTTTTGTACTTTTCACCAGCACAGCCCTGGCTCTTAGAAGGATGAGTTACTCTTCAAGACTTTCAAAGTCCCAAACCCAATTAGTAAGTGGAGTCAAGTGCTTGAAACTTGCCATTCCCCAGATCAGTTTCTGCCAGTTTCAGCAGTGAAAAATTTGTTTCTCAGAATTGCCAAAAGTGAAAATAAATTTCTCCCCATTCCATGAATATTCTTGATATTGTCCAATCTACCTGATGGGGGTGCTTAGTAGAGGAGAGACTATGCAGACAGAAGTGTATTCATACAAAAGTTTCACGAAGATCCTGGGGAGGAAATAAAGGGAGTGAACTTCACTCCTGACCTGCCATTTCCATCGATCCTCAGGTCCTGTTGATGTTATCTCCTTGATGTCTCTCAAATACCCTTCTGCTAATTCTGCCCATTACCCAGTCTCTGCTGTTTTTGTATTCCCAGCACCTAACCAAGACCGGCAAATGTGAGGTACTCTTTCAAAGATTGTTGCATGATTGGATGGGTTGCCTCCAATTGGTTGCATGATTGGAAGAAGGAATGAGAAAGGACTAGTGATTCTAGAAATTTGAGGGTGGAATCCCGAAGCTGGAAGAGAGTAGGGGAAGTAAAGAGAAAGGTCAAAAGAACAAAGCAAATTTGAAAGAGGTAGAATATGAAGACTGCAATGAATTTTTACAAATCAGTTAGGCAGGAGAGGAGAAGTGTGGCTCAAGTCCCTGTGTAAAGATAGATTGTTTGCATTTATTTATAGGCTGAACTTCAGCCATTAGCAGGAAAGAATAAATATAAACAGCACCATTGTTTATCAGATGGTCATTAGTAGTTAACATAATATTAAGCGTGTCGTGTACATCAATGTCATTATCGTGATGATACTGATGGACATTAACATCATTAGTCCTTACATCAAATGTACATAGGCAGATATAATTATCCTCACATTTTGCAAATGGAGAAATTGACATTCAGGGAAATTAACTTTGTCAGGGTGAAGTGACTAGTTAAGGATGAAACTTGCATTTGAACCCAGGTCTGTCAGAATCTAGATATTGTGCAATTAGCCTCTGTACCACGTTTCATATAACTACTGTTCACACATAGCATAAGGTATGAAGATGTTGAATCATTATGTTGTAAGCCTAAGACTTGTAACATTGTGTGTCAACTGCACTCAAAAAAAAAAAAACCTGCTCATACATTGTATCTTCCTAACTTGGGTATGGCTTGGTAATCATGTTTGCAAAAAGGAAGCAGCATGAAGGCCAGAGGGTAAGCTTAAAGAAAAATGAAAAATGCAGGGAGAGAGGATTCTAGGTAATCTTGACTCATTGCATAATTTTGCCTAGGGATGCTTTTAATTATTCCAGGGTGTGGGCTCAGATTTTAGTGGTAACTATATATCAAGTAAACACCTGATTCTCCTCCAAATTCATTTCTTAGATGAAGAAGCTAAGGTTTGGAGAGCTCCCTTGTATATAAATGCATTCAGCTAATACCTTAACTGGGATCCCTCCCCCGACCTGTCAGTCATAAGGCCACCTTCTTACTGTAACCCCACAGTGAACTTCTGTGTATGATAGCAAGCATTTATCACAGGTAGGGTCATGATATTTTATAGGGAAGGGATGGCACGAGGATTATGTAATTCAATTCATTCATTTTGTACTTGAGGAGATGGGCTAGGAAAGCGAATTGACTTGATAGGGATCACAGAGCTAGTCAATCAAAAGGCTTTGCCAGGATCCGGGCTTCTTGCCCCCAGAATAAACTGCCTTTTTGAATTTCAAGGACATTCTTTGATGAAAGCCTGATTGAGATCTGTAAGCAAGTATGGTACAAGGAAGGGTGAATCCTTCTTTGTCTTGGGGGAACTCTTTCCTGGGAAAGTGCATCCCCAAGGGCTCCTCAGTGGGCTCTGATCCATTTTCTTTGGTGGTTCCACGTGTGCAGAATTCAATACTATTGACTTGCCTGTGGGTTTTCTATTAGACTTCTGGAGAAAAAAAAAAATCTGTCAGCTGCTTCAAAACGAAGCCTAATTATTCTCCACTCTGCAGTGACAGACGTCACGGTGATGGCGTACTTGCGTTCAAAACTGCGAATGCTTGACACACGTTATATCCTAAATATTTTAATATCGCAGGCAGAATGTGTTTCCCCGCTAGTGTCTGCTGAATTGTAGAATTTAGGGATTTTATGAAGCAGAGGGGACACTGGAGAAATTAAGTGGAGAACAACAGTCAGACTGCTTTTCAAGGATAATCCCCTGTGTCCAAATCATGTATGTATTATTGTCCTTCATTTGCACGACCAGTTACAGGGAAGTTCCTTATTGCGAGATGCAATAATTTTATATAATTGCAGCAGCTTCAACTGTTCTGAAGGAGGTTTCCCTAGCAGAACACAGGCTCAGGGAAAACAAATTATGTTGATTTACTAGCAATTTTGCAAATGGATTGTCCGGGGGAATTAGAGGGTGTCTTTTTATGGAGCACAAAGGAACTGCTCACTATTTGACATTGCAAATTGCTTGCTTGGAATATGCAGAGCTGCAGAGCCGTAATTGCATATTGTCTCTGAGGAGACAGACACCATTTTGCACTTGGATTTGGAGACTTTCCGTGTGATGATTAAGGGAGGGAGATGATACTCCTTTACCCTGGTAGTAGAGGGCAGGGCAGGGGTTAAGCACATGCAGGAAAAAGCAGAATAGAGCAAGGCTATGGTAACTTCCTGTTTAAGACCGTTTCAACTGCTCTGATTTTACTGAAATTGGCTTATATGAACGTTGTCCCCAAAAGAGCAGCGAGAGAGGGGAAGATAGGGGGCTACTGAGAAACCTCCTGGTCTCATAAAATCTAGGACGACGTGGATTTTAGAGAGAGTCTAGGCTCAGCTGCCGTTTGCTCCGAGGGCAGGAAAGCTGAGAGGTTTAAGGTCATGTCTGGATGGGACACAGCTGGATGGTGGGGTCAAGGCTGAATTTTGTTGGCAGGTTGTCTGAAGTCCCTGCATGGGGGGAGGGGGGAAGAGCCCTGGCAGGTTGGTGGTATCAAATCGGGTCTTGCAGAGTTTTACAAGCTCTGTATGGCATTTTATTTATTTTCTGAGACTCAAGAAATTGACCATGGTGATTTTCAGGTGGCCCAATGTGAGCAGTTGCTGAAACAGACCAGCGAGCTGTGTTCGTGACAAAGCCCCTGCATGCTCTAGTTGGCCATGGGGACGTGTGGCTTGGCCAAGATGCCTCATGGCTTCCAAAGTTTAGAGCACCTCTCTTTTGTTTTGTGCTGATGGTATGAATGGAGGATATAAGGATTTGAGGATCCCGCTCTTCCTCTGATGCTTCCTTCTTCCTCTTTCCTCCGCATTTAAGAAAACTTGACTTCCTTGGGGGGAATTTCTGGCCTGGTGGGGTGGAGTACCAGTGATAAACCTACGCTTTCTTCATTCCTTTAACCAGAATCAGTTTTTTTTTTTTTAAAGATTTTATTTATTTACTTGATAGAGATCACAAGTAGGCAGAGAGAGAGAGAGAGAGAGAGGAGGAAGCAGGCTGTCCGCAGAGCAGAGAGTCCGATGCGGGGCTCAATCCCAGGACCCTGGGATCATGACCTGAGCCGAAGGCAGCGGCTTTAACCCACTGAGCCACCCAGGTGCCCCCAGAATCAGGTTTTTAAAAGTTAAAAAAAAAGTTTTTTAATCTGCTGGATGTTTTAAATTCTTGATTGGTATTACTCACGTGGGACTTCTATGTGACATTTGATCTCATTTTTATTTAACACTAGATTTGAATATTACAGAGGGTAGAGCCTCAATCTGAAACAGCTTTTTTTTTTAATTTTAAGATTTTATTTATTTGAGAGAGAGACAGAGAGCATGAGAGAGAGAAAGAAAGAGCAACGAGCATGAGCAGTGGGGAGAGGCAGAAGGAGAGGGAGAAGCAGACTCCCCGCTGAGCAGGTAGCCCGACATGGGACTTGATCCCAGGACCCTGAGATCATGACCTGAGTCGAAGGCAGACGCTGTCCTGTGTGGCATGTCCTGCCTCACACACAGCGGGTTCTTAGTAAATGGTGCTAAATGAATGGACACATCCCTGGCCATCTCTGGACCCTTCCCTTTCTGGATCTCTCCTAGTAGCTAGGATTGCACAAGTAGGGTTTCTGCCCACAACCTCTCTTCCTCTGAGACGTGGTGAGTCATTGTGTGGAGATCTCTGCTTTGCTCCTGAGAAACTCTCACTCATGCACTCACTTTCTTCTTTTAAGAGGTGTCTAGTAAAGAGAAATCTAAGGGCAGTCCTCTAGACCTGGAGCTTGGTGCACATCAGTCTTCTTTATTCTTTTTTTTTTTTTTTAAAGATTTTATTTATTTATTTGACAGGCAGAGATCACAAGTAGGCAGAGAGGCAGGCGGGGGTGGGGGGGAGAAGCAGGCTCCCTGCTGAGCAGAGAGCCTGATTCGGGGCTCAATCCCAGGACCCTGGGACCACAACCTGAGCCAAAGGCAGAGGCCCAACCCACTGAGCCACCCAGGCGCCCCAGTCTTCTTTATTCTTAAGTTCAGAAACTCAGTATAAGAATTTTTTTTCACTGTCCAGATAGAACAAACTATGTTTATTATATTTCTAGTGAGTTGGCTTAATGGGAAATACAATTGTCATCCTTTTAGAGAATTAGGCCCTTTTTCCATGACCCTGCAATTTTTTTTTCAGGAATCCTTTTTTTTAAAAAAAAGATTTTATTTACTTATTTGAGAGAGAGAGAGAGCACAGAGGGAGAGTGTGGGGCTTGATCTGGGACCCTGGGATCATGAGCCAAAGGCAGATGTTTAACCGACCAAGCCACCAGGCCCCCCTCCCCCCCCCCCTTTTTTCAGGAATCTTGCTAGAACAGTGGAACTGTTTTTAGTTTTTCTGGAGCTACTATCATTCTTCTACACCTTAAAATTTAGAATATCATAGAACCATTATTTTGGCAATCTCTCCATGAAGTAGAGTCAAGGCTAATGTTCCAAAGGCCTATTTTATTAATTTGATTCTTCAGATTAATCTAAATCTAAAACTAATCTAAATCTAAAACTTAGTTTTAGATTCGTAAATAAATCGTGTCCTGAAGTACATTATATAACTCTCCCAGATTCTATCTGTGTTCTGCGTGCACTCCTCTTTGAGATCAGTCATTTGATTATATCTTCACTTCGTCATTCTAAAATAGGATTTCAGTGAAGTCATTGCAATGCAGATGGAGTAGGAAGACTTTGAGGAGGCTGCAGGGGTACAGCTGAAGACCAAGTTTGGATAAACTTGTTAGCAAAAGGAGGGAAATGAAGGGAAAAGCTTAAGATGGTGGAGGAGAGAGAACTGAATAAAGCATGGGAGGAAGGGTCATTATTGTAGAAACGGATTCAGACTGTGTGTTTAGGGATTAAAGCAGGTGTAAGGAATATGATATGAGGGAACCTGGGTGGCTCAGTCGGTTAAGCGTCTGCCTTCGGCTGGGGTCGTGGTCCCAAGGGATCCTGGGATCAAGCCCTGCATCCCACATCTGGCTCCTTGCTCAGTAGGGAGCTTGCTTCTCCCTCTCCCTCTGCAGCTGCAGCTCCCCCTGCTTGTGCTCTCTCTCTCTCATGCTCTCTCTCTCTCTCTCTCATATAAATAAATAAAATCTTTAAAAAAAGTTATATGATCTGGGGGAGAGGAGGAATACTTTTGTCTATGCTAGATCACTATGAGATGTGCAGTTTGAATAAAGCCTGGAAGTTGTGTCCAGGGTTTAGCTGAAAAGGACCAGGCATTCTACCAGGTACTTGGGTGTTAAAACTGATTCAGAACCATTGAAACCTTTTGCTCTCTAAGGGTAAGCAAGGCCGAAATCCCTCTGTTCTAGAGATTTTATAAACCAGAGCATTCCCAAGAACTCTCAAGGAATAATTATTCATCCTCGAAGATGAGCTCATATTTAAAATGGACAAATTATGTAAGTGAGATCTAGCAGATGCAACCAACAAAGTAATTAGTATCCAAAGTTGCAGACACTTTTAAAAAATATTTATGTATTTATTTGAGAGACACACACACAGACACACACACTGTGTGTGTGTGTGTGCTGGTAGGGGGAGGGGCAGAGAGAGAAAATCCTCAAGCAGGGTCCCTGCTGAAGCTCCTGACTCAGATTCCATCCCAGGACTCTGAGATCATGAACTGAGCAGAAACCAAGAGATGGCTGCTTAACCCACTGAGCCAGGTGCCCCCAAAGACGTAAACATTTTAGATCAAAGAGAAATTATATTACAGAAATATTTAGTATGAGTGTAGAGGTAAAAAAAAAAAAATAGAAAACACAATGAAGGAATAAAATAGTATGAGAAAGAGCAAGTGGGATAAGGACGAGGAACCAAGCAGATGCCTAGCAATAAAAAAAAAAATGCAGTCCTTGAAATTCACAGCAGGAGAGATGAGTTGCAGAGGGGATTAGGTATAGGAGAAGAGAGAATTAGTTGAACTAACAGCATTAAAGGGAAAATCCCTAAGATGTCCTATACAGAGATGGTAAGATGGAAATCGTAAAAGAGCATCAGTAGGTAAGTAAGCCACAGGAATAGAATGTGTAGCATGGGGAATATAGTCAATGGTATTGTAATAGCATTGTGTGGTGACAGATGGTGTCTATGCTTACGGTGAGCATAACATAATGTATAAACTTGTCTATTCGCTACGTTGTATACCTGAAACTAACATACATTGTATGTCGAGTTGACTCAAAGTGTTTTTTTTTTTTTTTTAAAGATTTTATTTATTTATTTGTGGGAGAGAGAGCGAGCACAGGCAGACAGAGTGGCAGGCAGAGGCAGAGGGAGAAGCAGGCTCCCTGCTGAGCAAGGAGCCCGATGCGGGACTCGATCCCAGGACGCTGGGATCATGACCTGAGCCGAAGGCAGCCGCTTAACCAACTGAGCCACCCAGGCATCCCCTCAAAGTGTTTTTTTAAAAGAGCTGTTCATAGATAAAGATGTCAGGATATGCACTATAAAGTATGCAAGAAAGAGAATGGAGAAGAGGTAATGTCAGGAAGGTTAAGAATTTTTTTATAACTGAAGAAAGATATAAGTCATATTAGAGATTCAGTGTTTTCCAAGTAGGATAAAAAACCTCCCCCTCCCCTTCTTGCTATTTAATATTATCCTCTTCATTGAAAACCCCATATTTTAGAAATAAATCCATGATATGGGTACTGGGGTTGCTGAATTGGTTAAGCACCTGAATCTTGATTTCACCTCAGGCCTTGATCTCAGGGTCGTGAGTTCAAGCCCCATGTTGGGCTCCCTGCTGGGCCTGGAGCTTTCTTAAAAAAATGTATATCTGTGATATTGTAAGTAATGTGCCATGAATAAAATATGGACTAACATAGCTCTTCCACGTGGGGAGTTCACAGTCATCATTCTATTCACCGTCATTTGCTACATCGTCAGCAAGAACGTATCTCGAGGTTCAGAAACTGAACTAAGCATTTTAGGTCAATTACTTAATTTACTCTTGGAGTCCTATTTTATAGCCTTGCTAGACTAACTGAAATATGAATCCTCTATGTCTTCTTCTAAATAAAATAAGGGGACCAAAATTAGTTGTGCAGTAAAAAGTTATATATTTTCTGATTTTCTATGAGAAAATCTTTTTACAAATATGTTTAATGTGATTCAAATGATGACCAGCACAATTAAATTAATTTATTTAAGGAATTCAATAGGCATTTATTGGTCATCTACTATGTACAATAAGGGGTGTAGGTGCTTTAAGGTCTGAGGATTTTTTCCCCCAAGTTTTTAACTTTGATACCACATATAGTTAACATATACAGTGTTATACTAGTTTCTACTAGTACGTAGTAACCAGTAGTTAACCAGTACTAGTTAACTACTATATAGTGTCAACTATACTGGTATCAATATAGTTAACATATATAGTGCTATACTAGTTTCCAGATTTGCAACAGAGTGATTCAACACTTCTATACATTGCTCAATGCTCATCATAAATGTACTCTATTTTTTATTACTTTTTAAAAAATGTATTTGACAGAGAAAGCACAAGCAGAGGGAGCAGTAAAGGAAGAGGGAGAAGCAGACTCCCCACTGAGCAGGGAACCCGATTTGGGGCTCGATCCCAGGACCCTGGGATCATGAGCTGAGCCCAAGGCAGAGGCTTAACTGACTGATCTACCCAGGCGTCCCATAAGTGTATTCTTTAATTCCCATCAAAGATCTGAGGGTTTTACCAATCATAGCACATGTGTCAATATAACAAGACTTAGTGCCTCAAAACAATATTTATTTGCTTTTAATTCTGTAGGCTGACAATATGGGCCAGGCTCAACTTGCACAATTCATTTCTGCACCCCATGTTGAAAGGCTGGGCTCATGCATGCATTTGGGCTTTGGTTCAGATGTCAGCACAGCAGAAATCTCACTCTATATGCTCTCACATCCCCCAAGAAGCTACCTGGGCTTTTTGCCATGGTGGTAGGAGAGTTCCTTGTAGGCAAGCACTTTTCAAGCCTCTGTTGTATCACGTTTGCTGATATCCCGTTGGCCAAAGCAAGTCACAAGGCCAAGGTCAATGTGTGTGTTGGTGGTGGTGGGGGGCGTGGGAGGGTAAGGGGAACAGCCATTGGGCCTGGATACAGACAGACTAAATTCACAAGTGCCATTTTTAACATCATTTACCTCAAGGATAATTAAAATTTTTCTTTATCTTATTTTTTTTAAGATTTTATTTATTTGTGAGAGAGAGCATGAGCAGGGGGAGGGGCAGAGGGAGAGAGAGAGAAGCAGACTCTCTGCTGAGCAGGGAGCCCAATGTAGGGGATACAGGGCTTGACTGCTGGACCCTGAGAAATCAGTGCTTACCTGACTGAGCCACCCAGGTGCAAGGGTCATTACAATTTTAACTGGAGTTGAAATCTCAACCTGAAGTTGTGGGGCAAACACAACTGGAGTTTCACTATCCTTTAAAAGATTATAAACCTTAGTTATTTCTTAGATCATGAAGCATTTGGGGAATGGAGTCTAGATGGGCAGCCAATCTGAATTCTTAGGTAAAAGCAGGCGCCCATTAAACAGTGTCCAAGAATCTGTCCAATTTAGCTGAGTAGATGGGTCTTATAGAGTCCCTCAAAAGTGCTCCTTTAGAGAGTTTGCCTTGAAGGCAGTGAATTATTGCTTCTGTGGAAGGATCCAGTGACTAACCTTCCATTCATATCTCACTGCCACAGGCAAAGACTCTCTTGACCTCCTTAGAAGCTGGAAGAAAGATGATGCCCTCCGGGACATTGGACAGCTCCGTCAGCAAGAATATAATTAATCATTACTTTCTGGGTCAGCTCCTGAAACGGCTCCTTTATCACCATCCATCTTTTTCTAGAAGGGATCTTTAAATTCTACTTTGTTAAAGAAAGAATCATGTGGCTGCTTTTCGTGGGTGGGGGTGGGATATGAGTTTTGGAGGGCATCATTATTTGCAGAGAGAGATTTTTAAACATCCATTAAGCATATTGGTTAAAGTCTTAATGTTTTTCAGGATATTCGTGTCTTCAGAAAATTATCACTGTATTGGGGCACCTGGTTGGCTCAGCAGTTAAGTGTTTGCCTTTGGCTCAGGTCATGATCTCAGGGAAAATTGTCACTGTACAGACTATGATGGACATTTGCTGCCAGCCACGGTTGCCCCTTTGTTTCTTCCCAGTCACCCCAGACTTCCATGATGGTATTGACATGTTTCCTGGAAAACTGGGTCTATCTCTAGTTTGAGATTCCAATTAGACAATCAGTGAATTTTATTCTACTGGCCTCAGTTCAAATGTGGGCAGGTAACCTAAATGATTATAATTAGATTGAATTTGTGGGAACGATAGGGCCATGCTGAACACAGAGTGGCAAGAAAGGAAGAGGTCAGGTCCAGGGTGTCATCAGTGAGCTGCTGGATCAAGCTTTACCTGTCTACCTTTTCAGTTACGTGAGCTAGTACATTACCTTTTTGTTTCATCTAGTTTCACTCAGGGCATTACATTATCTGTAGCCAACAGCATCCCAACTGACATCCAGATGACCTCCAAGAGCAATGAAAGTTTCCTTTGGTGAAATTCCCTTGAAGCCTGTGGGGTGAGCAAGAGGATACTTTTTAAGGAAGTTGGTGAAGGAGAGGGTGAGTCTGACCTAGGAGGGAGGGAACTTTGTCTAACACTTGGCTCCCCACAGAGCCTTAAGCAAGAAAGAGATTGACACATGGCATTGAACGGTGCAAGAACTATCAGCAATGTTCTCAGAGATGAACTACTGAGAAGAATACTCAGAGATGAACTATATTCTCTTACAGAAGGATAAGGACTGTTTTTTTGGTCTGGGACCCGTCGGCCTCGGCATTCCATTACACATAGTCACTGGTATTAAAAAATGATTTCATAGGCATGTGCTGAACATCTATTATGTACCAAATGCTCGGAATGCAGAGAATATTAATAATAATTCCTATACTCAAAACCTCAAAAATTGGTGGGGAGAGGGCGGGAGAGATCCAGGGAGAGAAACACACCTCACTGTAGCAAATCTGTACCAAGCTTTCTAAGACCATGGAACCCCCAGATCCATCTTGAGGCCAGGACAGTGTGGTTCCTGGTTGCAAGTTCATGGCTGTTCTTTTGTGACTGTTGTTTTCCTGGGCAAACTGAGAACGTTACTAACAACCAAATGAGTGAAATCTTCATAAAACCAAATTCATGAAATTGAATGACTCATTTATTCCGAAGTTAGATTCTTCCTGGGCTTGTTGGTTTGTTTTCGGTTTTAACTTGGCCTATATATTATGATAGGTAGGGGTATGTGTGTGAGTGAGCAAAGTAATAGTAGACAATCCTATGTTAGAATTTGCTTTTAAAATATCAATAATAGCTGTTATGATACTTTGGCAATCGCCCGTCTAGGAAATAGATGGAGGTTTGGGGAGGGTATTCTGGAGTGGATCTGAAGAAGAGATATAGTGTCCATAGGTATAGTGAAGAAAGCCAGTGATCAGCTTATACAAACACAGAGATATGAAGTGGGCAAGGCCTGTTTGGGGAATGGCAGGCAGTTGGGTGTATTTCAAGAAGGGAATGGTAGGCACTGAAGTCGAAATAATTGGCTTGATTCAGATATAAAAGGGCCTTGAATGTCATGCTAAGGAATTTGGATTTTACCTAATAGGCAGTTGGGGTCATCGAAGCATTTAAAGAGGGCAGTAACATGATCCAATAGGTGATTTCCAAAGTTAATAAAAGTAATAGGGAAATGTGTCCGTTTCTCTGACAGTTACTTCTTTCAGTGGCTCTAAAGGCAGAAATACTTTTCAAAGATCAAGGAAGAAACTCTTAGGAGAGCTCTGATATTTATCAGCAGTAGGAACTGATCAGTGACTCTTGCAAAAAGATGAATGACAAGCTCGGCTGTTGCTGGTTATTTTTTGAACAGTAAAGGGAACGCCTGCGCCCCCAACACACACACACACACACACACACACACACACACACACACACCAGTGCTACATAGTATAGCTCTTAAATCAATTTCTTGCCTGATTTGTTACAATGAAAAAATATCTGTTTGTCTTTCCAGGAGCCAAACTCTGTTTCCAAAGGCACCTTTTGGAACCTTTGGAAGGCATCTAGTTACTGTTACAAGGAGCCTGGTAAAGACAAGCTCGCAGCTCCCGGACTCTGGGTCTAAGCAGACACTCTTTTGGGATTAGCAAACAGTAGCTGGTGTCATTTGCCCATTCCAAATGAAAACAAAACCCAAGAGCAAGTAAACTGCCGTTTGTATCCTCATTTCAAGGCTGGATTTAAATCGGGGCATAATTGAATGGAAAGAAAATCTTTGGCATTGGCAAGAATTTTATTGGGGGTCCAGATCCTTGCTTATTAGCTATTCGATCTTGGCCAAGCATCTTGACCTCTTTGGTCCTCAGGTCAGGTTCCTACTCCATCTCAGAAACCACTAGGAGGTTGAAGTGAAATGACATAAGTAAAGCCCAGTTGCTCACCCATCACAGATGCTCACAAACTGGCAGCTGGCTTCTCAGAGGAGAATGGCAGGCCATTTTTGTTTACCCTCTTCAGGGTCCTAGGCAAGAGTGCAAAGGGAAGCCTGTGCCCCATACGTCTAAATGCTTCAAAGTTCTAAATCAAATGAGCAAATTTAAATACGTATGTTATAGGGTTTGAGATTGCAAATATACCTTCCCAGTGAAGAGCTCAAAGCTTTGTGTAAAGCAAAAGTTCCTAAGAAATAATTGTGGAGAGCACAGATTTCAAGTTAATTTCATTTCATCATTGTCAAAGACCATGATCCTTTCCAGGAAGACTTACCTGCACTGGGCTAAGAGAGAGAGAGGAGAGATTTCTCCTTCACTGGTTGGTTCAAAGGAACCTGAAACTCAAGGCCAGACTCTCATATCCCCTCCAACCTCTGGTCCATGGTCTGGCTCCTTGCTTCTATGAAGCTGATTCTGCCCTTTAACAGGGTGTTTTGTGCTGGGTATGCCAGCCCATAGGTCCAAGCTCTGCCTACACACATTGCAATAGTCGCCCTTCCCTGTCCCTTGGGCTAAGGGTATACACAGTGATGGCCTTTTAGGAAGCTGGATCAGGGGAGAGGCCCATGTAGGACCTGGAATTTGAATTAGGACCACTGGTGCAGGAATCACAGAGTCCCTAAACCCCAAGCATTACAGAGGAGAGACCCACCCTGCAGTGGGCACATCTCCTCTCTTGAGCAGGGATGTAGATGGAGGAGAGCAAGAGAGGGGCCCTTTAAAGCATAGGGTTCAGCACAGGGGAGCTTCCTTCGTGGGTCATAGGGGCATGATGGGTTTAAAAGATAAATTTGGGGACGCCTGGGTGGCTCAGTGGGTTAGGCCTCTGCCTTCGGCTCAGGTCATGATCTCAGGGTCCTAGGATCGAGCCCCGCATCGGGCTCTCTGCTCAGCGAGGAGCCTACTTTTCCCTCTCTCTCTGCCTGCCTGTCTGCCTACTTGTGCTCTTTCTGTCAAATAAATAATTTTAAAAAAATAAATAAAATATAAATTTGAGCAGTAATCTCTTCCCTCTTATTCTAGCCCCCCTTGAGTGCCTCTGATCATTTCTTCTTCTTTTTTTTCCCTTCCTCCATGTCCTGCTTTGTTTACTCTCTTCCTCACTTCTTAGGACACCCCAGATGGCGACATGCTTTTCTCCATCCCCCTGGATGTAGAGTTTCTAAAACAGTCAATCACTTTGCACAGCATGTTCATAATAATTACAAAAATAGGACATAACTTCACTCTTCTCTCCACTTACAGTTGAGATAGGAGCTGTTCCATTCTATGACGTGGGAGTCCCACTCTTAATTATAATGTGGAGGGGACATGTAGCCGGGGATTCATCGTGGTGTTGTGTGGGCTGACAAAGTAGGGGAAGTAGAACTTGACCTTTCTCAATTAACATCGGGTTTTTAGTTCTTAAACAAAAAGACAGATTGATGAGAGAAGAACCAAGAGCTTCTTAACTTCTGCAGTACACAGTATGTGGAAAAAGCCTCAGTGAAAACTCAAAGCTGTATGTTTGTGGGAAAATGACGGGCTAAAGGAGAGTGATTTTAAGCTTCCAGGGGAAGCCACCTCTCCTACCTTTAAGAAGCAAAGAGGAAGCTTTCTTGGTGTTTACTGCTTCTTAATTGCTTTTGGCTCACAATATTTTTGGTCAGAGAGGCGTCTTTTTGGGGTGATGTATTCTGATATCCTCCAGTTGGGAGGCAGTGTGGAAGAGTGGGTAGTTGGGAGGCAGTGTGGAGGAGTGGGTAGGCAAAAACCTCGTCGGTACACATACAGCAACATGGATGGATTTTAAGGGCATGCTGATGTGTGAAGTAGCCGAGAACGTTGAACCATTATGTGGAATGAAACTTCGTTTATAAAACAGCATAGATTTTATGAGAACAAGGGCAGTAGAGGAGGGTCATGTGGACTCATGATGCTAATATGCCATGGATAAGAAGTGTAATGACCTCAACTCTAAGCACCTGAAATTGGAGAAAACAACATACCGTTTTTTGGTGAGTAATGCATTTGTGGTCATTGAATTCCTTTCTTTTCAGCCTACCAGCCACAGTTTTGAATTGCTTCTTGGGATGACAGCCTCCTCAATATTCACTGTGCCCTTGATCCTTCACACCCTAGTAAGGCCATGGGGACAGGGGGCCAGATTACACCCTGCTGGGGAGTCTTCTTGCTCTCCCTTGAGGACTCTGGGATGGCTTTGCCATACCCGCCCTAAAAAAGAAAGTAAGTTTGTAGATTTGGGCTCTGCCAGGTGTGGGGCTGTGGGTCCTTGGCCCAGAGTGTTCCTGGTCTCATCTACTAGTTTTATTTTATCTTATTTTTTATTCTATTTTTTTTAAGATTGTATTTATTTATTTGATAGAGATAGAGAGAGAAACAGTGAGAGAAGGAACACAAGCAGGGGAAGTGGGAGAGGGAGAAGCAGGCTTCCTACTGAGCAGGAAGCCTGATGTGGGGCTTGATTCCAGGACCTTGGGATCATGACCTGAGCCGAAGGCAGATGCTTAACAACTGAGCCACCCAGGAGCCCCTTTATCTTATTATTATTTTTTAAAGATTTTATTTATTTGAGTGGGAGAGAGAAAGAGAGAGAACAGAGGAAGAAAGAGAGGGAGAAGCAGAGCCTGACATGGGGCTCAATCCCAGGACCCTGAGATCAAGACCTGAGCTAAAGGCAGGTGCTTAACTGACTGAACCATCCAGGCGCCCCTCATTTGCTAGTTTTAAAAAAATGACAGTAGAGGTTACTTTGGGTTTCCCTTTTCCCTCCCATGTTAGCACAGTGCCCACTAAAATAAAATAAAGATAGAATTATCAATGGAACCATAGTGAGAAGCAATAGATTTAGACCAGGACTGGGCTTATGGTTCGGGGGAGCCATCTCCAAGATTGGGTGGGCAGAAGAACCCACTGAGTGGTCAAGAGAAAGTTAGAGATGTCTATTTACTTTGTCTCTTTAATTTTTTCCCGTATTTTTTAAGCAATAGCCATAACACATTAAAACATATTAATCCAGGTGCAAACTGAAAGGTATTTGGAGATCATTGGAGACCACTGCTTTAAGGAGACATTTGTTTGCTTGAATCCTTAGGACCTGTTGAGTAGTGATTTGGCATTGGTCTACATAGAGGAAAATTGTGCAATTTTCCAAGAGGTTTTTTTGGGCGATTTGTACTTCTTTGGGGAGGTCGGTGCGAAGGAGTTGCCTGCTTGCTCCCAAACATTTAATGGCTTGCCTATTATTGTCAAGTTCTTAGATCCAGAACATCTCTCCTTGGTCCTGTCATGTTTCTCAGCGGAGGGGTGCTGCTGGAGTTTTGGTGTGGAACTTCCTGGGTCTCAGGAAGTTTAGCTCTCCCTGGCCTCCACCTACTTGGAGCTTTAAGAGCAGTTCTCCCTGATGTGATGCCTGTGTTTTCTGGGCTTGTCACAGCCTCTGAATCTTCTGCACCTCCACCTGGATCCTCTCCATGATTGTACCGACCCACAAAGATCTCTTCCTCCTATGAATGCACAGTGTCAGGTATTCGACCATTGTAGCTTATCTTGTGGTATCTTTTACACCATCTTAGGTCATTTAGTACGCATATGCTTTGTAAACTTCCATGTGTCCATATAGTACGTTTCCAAGCAGCTTATAAAGAGGAATTACTGGGTGCCTGGGTGGCTCAGTTGGTTAAGCAACTGCCTTCAGCTCAGGTCATGATCCCGGAGTCCTGGGATCGAGTACAGCATCGGGCTCCCAGCTCCATGGGGAGTCTGCTTCTCCCTCTGACCCTCTCCCCTCTCAGGCTCTCACTCCCCCCTCTCTGAAATAAATAAATAAAATCTTAAAAAAAAAAAAAAGAGGGATTCCTGAAGGGTGGGAGAGGGGAAAGAAGGCCTCCATCACTTTTCCTTTTCTGATCAGTGACTCCTTCTAAATAAGGGTGCTACACCAAAAGCTTTCATTCTAGGAAAGCTGGGCATAACTGACCCCAAGCAATTGAGGAAGGACCTGAGGAATTTCACTGTGGATTGAGAACTCTGCTTCTTTGGGGGACTGGAGTTCGTTTTGAGCCACTTCAGGACAGTGAGCTTCCATAAACATGAGTTGGATAAGTGAAAAGTTGTAGTAACCAATCTCTTGTGAGAACTTGGTCAAAACCACTTCCTTGGACACCTGGGTGGCTCAGTTGGTTAAGCAGCTGCCTTCGGCTCAGGTCATGATCCCAGTGTCCTGGGATCGAGTCCCGCATCGGGCTCCTTGCTCCGCAGGGAGTCTGCTTCTCCCTCTGCCTGCCTCTCTGTCTGCCTGTGCTCATTCGCTCTCTCTCCCTCTCTCTCTGACAAATAAATAAAATCTTTAAAAAAACAAAACAAAACAAAACAAAACCACTTCCTTCCCTCAAAGTGGTAATTAGCAAATTTCCATTTCTCCATGAAAAGAGGAAACAATGTTCTCTCCCTTTCATGTCTCTCTCCTGACAGTGAAGATCCATCATCACCTAGGATGTTGGTAGCATTTCTGATGGCACCAAAAGCTCTTTCTTCCCCCCTTAATTTGGTAAGTGAGGAGAAAGGCAGTGGTGATTTTTAACGGTTTTTTTTTTTTCTCCCCACAAGCCTCTGGGAGGAACGTGTCTTTGCTTCGAAAGACCTTTGTACAACTTCATGCTTGTTACTTTGAGCTAACAGCCAATTAAATTCGCATGGGAAAGAATCTGTGGAGAGCTTTGGGTTGAAAGCACAGAAATGCTAGGGAACGTTTAGTAAGTTGTCAGCATATAAAACATCACTGCCCAGACCTTGTGAGCTTGTTAAGCTTCAAGCTGAATCAGCAAGATGTACCAAGGGGCCCTAGCACCTGTGTCTGTGAGAGGCGAGAGTCTGCATTGATAAAGGCGTACATTGATAAAGGGGAGTGGGGTGCTGTTTCCATTCTGCCAGCTGGGGACCAGAAGATACCACCCTGATTTGGCATCGGGATTTTGAGCTGGAGGCAGAGAGATGTCTTTCTGAGCCTTCCGTCATTTGAGTAAAAGCAGAAACTCCTGGAAAATGGGGGAGAGGGTGCCATAAATCTCTTCTGGAAAAACTGTATAGATGTGAAGAGGCAGGTGCAAAGATGGGCTGACGCAAATAGTCGCTATTAGTTCCCTCTATATATTTACCTCACTGCAGTGTGCCACCTTTGAAAGCTGAGGACCCTTCTCCTTCATCTTGTCACTTCCCTGCAAATGTGAGAGATACTACAGAAGCCCAGATTCTAACACCTTAGCCTTACTCATCTATGTTGCATAATTCCAGAGATACGCACGTGCACATGTTAATAAACTTTTTTTTTAAGATTTTATTTATTTATTTGACAGAGAGAGATCACAAGTAGATGGAAGAGGCAGGTAGAGAGAGAGGAGGAAGCAGGCTCCCTGCTGAGCAGAGAGCCCGATGCGGGGCTCGATTCCAGGACCCTGGGATCATGACCTGAGCCTAAGGCAGAGGCTTTAACCCACTGAGCCACCCAGGTGCCCCTAATAAACTTCTTTTTAATCTGTTTTTTGTCCATTACGTTTTCCCAAGACCCCAGTTGTAGGGAACGGATTTTGTTCATTCCCTGACGTCAGTGTTTGGGGTGGGGCTGAAGGACCCAGGAGAGAGGATGGTCCAGGTAGCAAGGACCCCGTGATTTTCCGGAATGGCTCCTAACACTGCACATAGATCAAATCTCTGTATTAAAATGGTAGACTTAGACACAGATAGTCTCTTTGTAGTGAACTCCACAGTGCATTTGTTCTATGAAAACAGATGCACGGCTGGTAGAAATCCTGCTCCCGGGTCAGTGGAGCTGATGCTGAACCAGCAGCAAAATTCTCTGCAGGACGTGTATGAGTGCAAAAACAGTTTGGAATTCAGGGACGCAGGTTAGTGTCAGTCATGCGCCACTCACAGTTTGGGGCTCTCCTGTGGGCTGCTGGGCTGTTCCTTAGTGCAGGGCGGTGCTCCTATCCCAGGGCCTTTGCACTTGTAAATTTTCTCTGCCTCCCCACCGCTGGCCCAAATCATCACATGGCACACCCACTCACTTCCTCTGGTCTTCACCCTTAAAAAAAAAAATTCAACTGAGTAAGTTTGAAGATCTAATTGGTTTTAATAAATGATTCACAAATTGAGGGGCATCCCATCTAGTAAGTGGAGGGGGGCTCTGGCAGCTGCTGAAAAGGAAAGGTTTTTCATGGCAGAGGTGGAGGGAGTGAGGGGTGGGGTGGAGACGAAGGGCATGGGGGGTTGAGGGTGGGGAGGTGGTAGTTCTTAGCAAAGAATCCGTTGTTTAAGTCCTGGTGGCCCTCCCCTAAGGGGCATGTAAGGGTAGGCCAGGGGGGTTACCTCCTGGTTGTTAACCAGGAAAGTCTAGTTTGGCTGGTTAAGGGTTACATTCCTAAGGGTACGGGAGGGGGCTGAAAGTGCTAAGTATTAAGTACTAAGTCTTAGTTTACTGACTTGGGGCCTTAACCAAAGTGACAGAATTTTTGCGCCTCTGGTTTTCTCTTTTAACATCTCAGATGACACTTTCTCAGGGAGGCCATACCTGGACACCCCATCTAAAATTGCCTGATCCTCTCCCCCATTATTTTTATCTCAGGCTCTTAGGATTACTTAACAGATTCTAAAATGTACTCAGTCTTCATCTTTTTTTACTCCACTATGTGCTCCCAAACAGTATCATCAGCTCCATCCAAGGGAGTTTTTGTCTGCTTTGTTCACTGTTGTATCCTCCATGCCTAGAAAACTGTTGGGCACATAGTAGGATCTCAATAAATATTGGTGGAAGGCACTGAAAGACTGCTCTCCCCTCCCTCCCCACCCCAGCTCTCTGCAGCTCCCCACTCCCTGCTGTCACTCTGCACTCCCAGAGCTCAACCACCCCCCATGGCTCCCACCCACCCTGCCTCCCCCCACGCCCCCAGCTCCTCAGCTCCATGGGCTGTCCTTTTTGAGGTGAGGTTCTACACTCTCTAGCTCTCAGCTCTCTCAAGCCACCACAAATCTTTTAAAAATAATTTTTGCTGCTGGTAACTATGTAGAAGGCAGGATTAGCTACAATGATGATGATGGAGAAGTCTCAGGGTATTTATAGCTTGTAAGACTGACTATCAATATTATTCTGAATTCCAGCAAAATTTGGAGGATCTAGGCAGGCTTGCATCTGTTTTTCTCTCTACCTATATTTTCCTTTTAGAAGAGCTTGTAAAAGATCTTGGTCCTCTTGACTTTTTTCTTTTCTTTTCTTTTTTTTTTTTTTTTTTTTTTTTTTTTGTACCTTCTTTTTAACTTCCTGGAGAGCAGGATGCTTGTTCGCCAACTGGAAAGAGTTCATCAGCCTGCATGCAGGGGAAAGCGAAACACTAAAGCACTAGTCTTTTCCCCCCCGAGAGAAAGCTTTATTGCAAAGTGGTCATACCAGGAGAGACAGGAGGCTGGCTCAAATCTGTCAGCTGAGATTAGAACAAGTTTTTTATTTTTATCTTCGTTTATTTTTATTTTTTGCTTTTTAAAATCACCAGGGGTGCGGAAAGGGCGGAGACATTGATGATTACTCAGGAGGAACGATGGCACCTGCACATTGAGCAAACACATCTGTAACATACATCCCGCGTCCATTTTGGCATGGAGACTTAACATTAAAGTGAGGTAAAATTTGCTCCCCCTCCAACCGCCTCCGTGAGGTCGCGGGTAGGACAAGGAGGCGGCTGTGCAGATGTTCCAAGAGCTGGTGTAACTTGGATGGAATATTGGGCTTCCTGTCCCTCGGAAGGGGTCTTGCCTGCTCATGGGCCAGAATCTTTTTTTTTTTTTTTAAGATTTTATTTATTTATTTGACAGACAGAGATCACAAGTAGGCAGAGAGAGGGGAAGGGAAGCAGGCTCTCTGCTGAGTGGAGAACTGGATGCGGATGCGGGGCTCCATCCCAGGACCCTGGGATCATGACCTGAGCCAAAGGCAGAGGCTTTAACCCACTGAACCACCCAGGCGCCCCCATGGGCCAGAATCTTACCCATGACCTTCACTTGTGTCAGCCCAGGCCTCTGCTCAGACAGCTAGTGGGGTCTGAAAACAAATAAGAGCTGATCTGGGAGGGACAAGTCTCTGAAAATCAAGATGTAAATTTCCTGTGAGTGTCAACCTCATTAAGCATGGGGGCGTGGCTTCAGTTGTGACATCACACAGGACAGCTCCTCTCACCCCGCCCCCCATGTCCAGACAGCTGTGACCTTAGTGTCCCTGTGGTGGGGGGTCACAGGGCTTGGACCCTTCCCCCACGGACACGCTGTGACAGCGGCCACTGGGGACCCACAGGGGAGAGCTTCTACCTTAGGTCTCTCCAGACTTCTCCGTGGATGGATTCCCCCCCCCCATTTGCAGAGATGGTCTGATGGAGAGAAGGCTGAAATTCCCTTGTTGCCAGACTTCGTGAGGATTATCAGATCCTACCAGAGCCTCTGGTCCACAGAGCACCCATACTGGGCTCCATCCCTTATGGCAGGAGACTGGGGCACAGTTCTGGGAGCCATCGGGGAGGGGGCTGCTGATTGGGAGACAAGAAATCAGGGCTGGTGATTGCAATGCTTCATTGTATAATTTCTAACAGGGTCTAATGTTATTTTGTTCCAAATAGTAAGGATTCGGGGGCAACAGCAGGAGAAGGGAGCTTCCATCAAAGAGATGGGGTTTAGGAGATAAAAAGAATTTGGTTTGGCCTGCATTGCAGGTTCTTAATCAGTATTTAGGAGAGCGGATGCCTCTAGTCTTCAGGGAATATCTTGCAGAAAAGGGACTAGGTCAGTGAGTATGCGCCTTCTGCAGACTATGGAAGGAAGCCAGGAAACCGAATTAGAGTACCTGAGATGAGACTAGGCTCAATCCCCTCTTCCCCTTTCCCAGCCATCTTGCAATCCCTTTATTTCAATTTCCTATTTTACTGGGGACCCAACTATGAAATCTTCTGTCGTACCTACGTTCCTTTTTCTCAGAGCTTCTTGAGGTTGGGAAACGTGTCCCAAGCTTCTGTGTTGCTGAGGATACCAAGTAAGAATCCCTGGGGTCAGAAAGGGTGTATCTTTGGTTTGAGAAGGAAACCGGGAAAACGGAACTGTATCAAGTCTGTTCTGATGTAGCTCGGAACTGTATCAAGTCTGTTCTGATGTAGCTCAGAGTAGAAGCCAGTTTGGCTGGGGAGGTTTGCAAGGGAAGCCATCACCTGGGAATACACTGCTTTGTGTCTTCAGGTAATGTGCTTTTGATGACCTTTTTGATAAGAGTGGGAAAGGTTGAAGAGCATCTTTGACTTAGTGAGCTAAACCCAAATTGTATTAATTGATTAATTAGGCTGAAGAGGCCTTAGATAAGATTAAATTGGTCCCTTATCATAAGTTAGAGAATTTCTCCGTGCTGGCATTCAGTGCAGAGGAGTCAAGACTCCTAAGGTCAGTTTGTCTTGGTCTTAACTGGAGAAGGTAGCCCTTTGGCCCTGAGGCTTATCCTAAACCCCAAAGTTTGTAGAATATGCTGTATTTATTTGGAATAATAATATGTGTGTACTGTAAGAAATAGTATAATTTCAGAAAGTAGAAATGCTACCTTATAAGTAGGGTGTACATGACCTAACTCTCTAGATTTCCCCCACCCCTTTCCCTTCTCTGTTCTCCAGATATATAACTATATTCCTTCAACTTCTGGGAGGGGAGGAATCAGTGCGGCTCTCTCTTCTCCCCTGCAGTGGCTGGCATTGGAATAAAGATGCGCCTGGCTGTTTCTGATTCAAGTCCAACTCCAAGCTTTGTTTCTTCCAAATCCTCAGGCTAGGCACATGGCAGGTGTTCAATTCAGACCTGTTGATTAACTGAATTGTAATTGATGCATTGCCTTTACTAAGGAACCTGGAGACCTTGTAGGCATTTTCCTCTGGTGTTTTACATGAGAATGTGTCTGGCCCTGTATTTGGAATAAGCATCCCCATTGGACACAGACTCTGAGGCATGTGGCGAGGATAGGATTTCTTGCCCCCGAAAGCATATTGCATAAGGTTCCAAGGTTCTCCTGAAACTTTTTTTTTTCTGAGTTTAAATTAAAGCGAATTAAATGCAGGCAGTCAAAAACATTGAAGCGTTCCTACCTTACAGGCTTTTTTTTTTTTTTTTATTGAAACCTGAAATTTTAGCCAATAATCTTAGGAAAAAGAATGTCACTAAAGTAGGGCACACCGTCACCTCTGTTCTCCAGACTATTGTTTGTTTCCTTAAGAGGTGACATTTGGTGTGGCCCAGAGTGGCTTTTGACAGCAGGATCCTTCAGGCCAGCAGGCTATTGTCGGACTTGTTTTGTCCAAAAGCAATTCTACCCCGGGAAGACTGACAGCAAATAGACTTTTAGCAGAATAACAAGTGTGGGGCCGGTGACAAGCTGACATTCTTCAGAATGTTCTACAGTAACCCATCTATTGGCTGTACCTTGGCTTCTGCTCAACCTACAGTAAAACATTTAGGAAGACTCCAGAAGCCCCGATCCTTCTCCAAAGGAAGCAGAAAAGCTTGATTTCAGGACTGGCAATCAGTGAAAGCAATCCTCCCCCAAGCAATGCCTTTGTGAATTAAAGTGTGCATATAACAGCAGCTGATGTCCATTACGGAAATGGAAATGTGAAGAAATCAATTTGTTCCTATGTAGAAAACATTTTTGCTTTAGATTTTCAAAATTAACCCTGGGAAATAAAGGCATACTTTTTTTTTTTTCTTTCCCCTCCAAGAGGTAGATGTGGCAGAGTGTTAGGTCATAAACCTAAGGAGAGAGAATTCATTGAATTGGATGGTTGTAAATAGAATTTATCTGAAATTAATGAGATGTAAATTACTTGAAATCATATATATGTAAAGTCTATATGTATACATGATTTCATATATACATGAAATATATATAAAGGCATATCTGTAGGAAATCTATATCTGGTTTTGAAGGAAGGGGGATGGGGAAGGAGGGTATTAAATGAGGACAGTGTGCCACTGGATGGGGAGAAGGAGCAGCTGGTGAAGAACGTCTTCTGTTTGCCACTGTGGATTAGGAATAGGGGCCGTCAGAAGGAAGTGACTACCCTGTGTCTCTTTTCCATTTTGTTCTCTGTGAATGTTCTATGCAGCAAGAAGGTTCTGAGAGTCAGTCTTGGCAGGCTGGGGAATGAGTGGAGAAGGCCAGGGAATGTCTGGCATGGAAAGAAAGAAATCATTGGTCATATCCTGTATCCCGCAGAATTCTTCTGAGGTGATGCATTTTTTTCTTCTTTTTCTTTTCGCTTCCTTCTTCTTCTCTTCCTTCTCCTGCTCCTCCTCCTCCTTCTATAGAAAGCATTCATTTAAAAAATACAGGGGAAAGAAAGCAAAAAAGTAGAGATCTTTTAAAAAGGTCTCATCGCCCCCATAAAAGTGCTGTTTGCTTTTCGTAAAGATGGGGGATGTGACAGCCTGTTTATATGCTGGGATTGATCCAGCAGGGAGGAGACATTGATGATGCATTGAGACAGCATCAGGCTCCCTGCTCAGCAGGGAGTCTGCTTCTCCCTCTGCCTTCCGCTCCCCTTGCTTGTGCACACTCTGACTCTTACTCTGACAAATAAATAAAACCTTTAAAAAATTATGCTTAAAATTTTATCTAAAGACCCTGTGCATGATTTTAAATAATTCATAAGAGAGAATTTATGTAGATGTACAAATTAAAGGGTAGATGGATGGGTGGACAGAGCTGATGGATAGGTTAAGGGACTCCTAGAGAATAAAAGTGATAAATAAAATAGAAAGATGTTAGATGCCACAATTGACAGCTGAGTCCTCCAGTTTCTGGTTCCTAGGACGTAAAACCTATCAATCCAGGAAGGAAGCATTTAAAGCAGCTGGCCCATCTTCTATTTCTATCCCAGTTACTCAAAGGGAAGAGGACAGCTGACCCATACTAATCTGCTTAGAGCTGTTGATGACCATCTTTCTGGTGGATAGGCTAACACCATTTACTAGGAAGAGAGCCCTTACTTACAAAATGCTCTTAGCAGGAAATCTTGGGATTAGGATTATGAAAGACAGACTAATGCTCCCCGCAAAGATGTCCACACCCTTATGCATGAAGATCAACTTTTACTTTGCCAGGGAACTGGTCCAGAATCCCTTTTTACCTTAGGACGATATTCATACTCCCAGTCTCCTCCAAAGCGTGATCTAAAGGACGGATCACTCTGACTACCTACAGGACATCAGGCTGGTTCACTAAACCGAGAATGTCCTCCTAACAACTTGATGAGCAGACAGTGACAGGCGCCCAAGATACTCTAGGAAAACAGATATATTCAGAGGATTGGCAGCCACATCAGGGACGTTTGCAGGGACTTGGTGGCCCAGGGGACTCCCTCTAAAGTAAAACACAAACTATCGTACCTCAGGCCTACTACCACTAAGCAAAAGGCAGAGAGTGTAGTAGGACTCTTTGGATCTTGGAAGCGATATATGCTGGACTTTGGAAAACAAGTCCCACTTTTAAATCAGAAACCAGGAGGCTTTTGATGGCTGCATAGTATTCCATTGTATATATATACCACATCTTCTTTATCCTGCTTAGCGAAATAAGTCAACTGGAGAAAGGCAACTATCACATGATCTCCCTGATATGAGGAAGTGGAGATGCAACAGGGGTGGGGGTTAAGGTGGTAGGAAAAGAAAAAATGAAACAAGATGGGATCAGGAGGGAGACAAACCAAAAGAGACTCTTAATGTCATAAAACAAACTGAGGGGGGTGGGGGGGGGAGAGGGGTTGGGAGAGGGTGGTGGGGTTACATTATATGTTTAAATAAAAAAGCTTAAATAAAAAAAAAATAAAAAAAAAGAAACTAGGAGGCTGCCAGTTTCCTGTGGAGTCCAATTCAGAAGAAAGCTCTGCAGCATATCTAAGCTGTAGTTCAAGTGCCCTATTCTCTTGGGTTGTATGAGCCAGCAGTTGTGACTGTATGTATGTAGCTAGTGACCAGTCTCTGGCCAGCCCCTGGGGTTCTAGAGCAGGTGCATGCCCCAACAGCAGAGAATGATACACCTTTGGAGAAAGAGCTCCTGCAGGTCAGATAGGCTCCAGGAGACACTGCAGCTTACTTACTTATTGTGACTTACTTATTTTATAAATGGAAGTTTGTACCTCCTAATCCTTTAGTAAGGGACTTTGCAATTAAAACTTCACTTATGGGTCCCAGGCTCCCTTTAAAATTAATTTAAATTATGGAGTATTTCAAACATGCTAAAAAGTCAAAAGAAATAACATGCATACCATATACTCATCATTAAGATTAAACAATCTGTTAAGCTGTTGATATATTTACTCAATGTTCTTCTCTTTTATTTTTTACTTTGTAGGAAATAAGACATGATGAATGGATCAAAATCCTAACCCCCACTTCCCATCTTCCTCCTATCCCAGAAGTGCTTTTTTAACTTTTGTGAGTATGTTTTTTGCTTTTATTACACATTTATGTATTTATGGATCCAGTCCTGTTGCTACTTGCTTTCTGCATCTGACATCATGTGTTTGAGGTCTGATCCTCTTGATTCATGCAACTCTCTTTTTCATTTTTGTAGTGGTATAAAATTTCATCGTGCAACTGAATTGGTTTATCTGTCATCTGGTTCCTTGACAGATTTTTCCAGTTTTCCTATTTTATGTGTAATGAGCACAAATAAACATTTTGTTTGTGAATATTTGTGAACATTTTTTGTAGGATAGATTATAGGAGTAGAAGATGTAGTGAAAAGAAGGGCCATCTGTACCCAAGTGTTCATAGCAGCAATGGCCACAGTTGTCAAACTGTGGAAAGAACCAAGATGCCCTTCAATAGACGAATGGATAAGGAAGATGTGGTCCAAATACACTATGGAGTAGTATGCCTCCATAAGAAAGGATGAATACCCAACTTTTGTATCAACATGGACGGGACTGAAAGAGATTATGCTGAGTGAAATAAGTTAAGCAGAGAGAGTCAATTATCATATGGTTTCGCTTATTTGTGGAGCATAAGGAATAACACACAGGACATGGGGAGATGGAGAGGTGAAGGGAGTTGGGGGAAATTGGAGGGGGTGACGAACCATGAGAGACTGTGGACTCTGAAAAACAATCTGAGGGTTTTGAAGGGGTGGGGGGAGGGAGGTTGGGTGAGCCTGGTGGTGGGTATTGTGGAGGGCATGTATTGCATAGAGCACTGGGTGTAGTGCATAAATAATGAATTCTGGTACACTGAAAATAAATTTAAAAAAAGATGATAGGAGTAGATTTCGGGTCATTGTGGATCATCATTATGTATGTATGTACATATCTATTTGTCTGTCTGTCTATCATTTTTATCTTTCTTCAAGTTGGCTGTGTATTATCCAGTTCTTCTTTGAAGAGGTTCAACCAATTTACATTCCAATCACAGCATGAAAGAGTTGCTGTTCCAGATCTGGTAAATGGTTAATGCCAAACTAGATAGAGTGGTGAAACAGGTCAACTTTGTCTACCAGTTGCTACCCTTTGGGAGAATTCCCCCTTTCTTGGAATCTCCACTTCTGAGGTGCCCCAGAACTCTCTGGGTGTGACTTTAGAAGTTGTACCTCTTGAAAGATACATCAGTCACTAGGTTTGTTAGACAATTTAATGTTTTGCCACTCTGATGGGTGTAAGTTGTGTTTCACTTTGCTACTTCAATTCATTTTAATAGCTGTATGGATCTTCAATGAATAGAATTTCTTTATTTTTTAGGGGCGCCTGGGTGGCTCAGTGGGTTAAGCCTCTACCTTTGGCTCAGGTCATGATCTCAGTGTCCTGGATCGAGCCCCGCATTGGGCTCTCTGCTCAGCAGGGAGCCTGCTTCTTCCCCCACCCTCTGCCTGCCTCTCTGCCTACTTGTGATCTCTGTCCATCAAATAAAGAAATAAAATCTTTAAAAAAATAAATTTAGAATTTCTTTATTTTTTAAAGATTTTATTTATTATGAGAGAGAGATAGAGATAGAGAAACAGGCTCCCTGCTGAGCACAGAGCCTGATGTGGGACTCAATCCCAGGACCCTGGGATCATGACCTGAACCAAAGGCAGATGTTTAACCGACTGGGCCACCCAGGCATCCTAGAATTTCTTAATCATTCTTCTATATATTCATTGGCCATTTGGATGTTCTCTTTTGTGGTTTCCCACTTGTTACTAATTTTACTTTTTTTCTTGGACTGTGTGCCTTTTTTCATAAAAGTTTATTTGGCATCTGTCTAATTAATGTCTTCTAGTCTGAGGCTTGCCTTTTTACTTCATTGTGCCTTTTGTGAGAAAGTGGTTCATTTCAGTGTAGTCCTATATATAATTTTCCTTATAGTTTTGGCTTTTTGTATTCTGCTTAAGAAATTGATTTTCATCTGGAAGCCATAAAGATATTCTTCAAATTTTAGAGATTGGCTTCTTATATTTAAGACATTGACATAGATGTGTGAGTTGGAGGTCTACTTTTGTATTTCATTATACGAATTACCAAAATTTTCAGCATCACTTATGGAACAGTGTATTTTTTTCACTGTTTGATTTGTTATATCTACTCTGTCACCTGCCAGCTCCCTTCTGTATGTGGGCTCCCTGAGCCATTATTACAATGGTTCCATTATAGTCTCCTAGTAAGTTGATACTTATAAAAAATGTGCTCACATAGTTTTTCCCTTAGAAACAATTTGGGCTATTCTTGGCCTCCCAAGTGAGTTTGGGGATCAAGTTTTGTGAAAAACTCTGTTGAGACCTATAAATATAGAGAAGAAGCGGGGGAGGGGGGAGAGGGGAGGAGTGGGGAGTGGGGAAGGCTGGGCAAAGTGGGTGAAAGGGAGTGGGAGGCAGGTTTCCAGTTATGGAATGAATAAGTCATGAGGGAAGGTAGCATGGGGAAGAGTCCGCGGTATGGTAATAGCATTGTACGGGATCAGATGGCAGCCACACTGGTGGTGAGCAGAGCGTAACGTACGGGCTTGTGGAATCATTATGTTATACACCGGAAACTAACCAAACATTATGTGTCAACTACACATCCATTTGAAGAAATTCTGTTGAGAATTTGACTGAAATTATACTGGAAATATTAATAGATTTTTCTAGTGTTAGTTGGCCCTTACTTTCCTGGGACACGCCCTGTTTCAATGTGTTGTGTGATTAATTTTCAGGATTACTGTGTGCAGTCACCTGATGTCTTCTACAGGATATTTACTTCTGCATTCACAAGTGACATTAACCTTTTCTTTACCCTGGCCTGATTTGGGGGACGAAGGTAAGAAAAGTCTCCTGAGGTGAGTTGCAGAGGTCTTCCTCTTGTCCCATTGTCTAGAACAAGGGTTGGCGAACTATGGAGTGCTCACTGAGTTCAGTCCGTTGCCTGATTTTTATGAACAAACTTGGGTTGGAACACAGTTTTGCCCATTGGTCGATGTGTGCGTTGTTTGTGGTAGCTGTCATGCCATAACTCAGCATTGCATTGCATTGGAGACTCTATCCTGTGAAGACAGGAAAATGGTAAAACCATTATAAGTGGGGAGAAGGAATCATAAAATAAAAAACCTAAATTGGTGGAAAAAAAAAAAAGAAAATAGAGGACACCCACGGAGCCAAAAGCTAATTCTTGAAAACTATTGATGAAAAAGATGAACTTCTAGCAAGATTACCAACAAAAATGAGAAAATCAACACCTGTAAGAATGGAAAACAGGACATAAAAATGAATGCTACAGTTCAGGGCTCAGGGCTCACAGTAGGACACAAATAATGCTATTTCAATCAAATTTGAAAACTTGGATGAAATACTTTATTGAGAAAGTAAAAATTGATGAAAGAATTTTTTTTCCAATAGATTTATTTATTTATTTTAGAGAGAGAAAAAGAGAAAGAGAGAGAGCACATGTACGAGCAGGGAGGAGGAGCAGAAGTAGAGGGACAGAGAGCCCCAGGCAGACTCTATGTCAAGTGTGGAGCCCGATGGCAGGACTTGATCTCACAACCCTGAGATCATGACCTGAGGCAAAACCCAAGAGTTGCCCACTTAAGTGACTGAGTCAGAATTGGTTTTGGCTCAAGAATGGACAGGACAGGGGCGCCTGGGTGGCTCAGTGGGTTAAGCCTCTGCCTTCGGCTCAGGTCATGGTCTCAGGGTCCTGGGATCGAGCCCTGCATCAGGCTCTCTGCTCAGTGGTGAGCCTGCTTCCCCCCTTCACTCTGCCTGCCTCTCTGCCTACTTGTGATCTCTGTCTGTGTCAAATAAATAAACAAAATCTTAAAAAAAAAAAAAAAGAACGGACAGGACATCTAACAGACATATAATCATCATGAAACTGTGGTTAAAAATCAAAACACACACACACACACACACACACAAACACACACACACGCCCTATATACACATATATACACCGCAAGTGTCCACTAGGACCAGATGATTTTATAAGCAAGATCTACCAAATTTCAGAAACAGTCTCACATAATATGTTCTGGACTAGGGGTTGACAAATTAAGGGTATCATTATACAATTACTCTTTTTAAAAATTACTATTATTAATTTCTTGGGCCCTAAGGGATAGTGTCAGATTAAGTCTGAGCCTATACAAGGGCACAGGCTTGGGGTTACAACTTCTTGTGAAGACTTCCCTTCCCTTAGTCTACCAGACTCCAGGTTGATGTAGACTGTCTTCCCACCACTGTGTGATACTCAGTAGATGATTTCAAGCCCATCTTTTCACTAAAGCTGCCTTCTTTGAAGACCTTGTTTCTAGTACTTTGCTTTACTCAGGCTCAAGATCTCATCTCTTGGCTCAGAGGAAGGCCCAGGCCCCTTGTGGCTGAGATGTTCATCCTTTTCCCTCACTCAGGGCATCTGACACACCACCTCAAAGACCCTAACAGTTGTGGATCTGGGTCTTTCTTTAGTTTTGCAAACCAGGAAATAACCGTTACAAGCTAAATTTTGTTCTCCTCCATCCCCCTAAATTCATACATTGAAGTCCAAGTACCCTAATCCTTAGAATAAGATTGTATTTTGGGACGGGATCTTTAAAAAGGTAATTAAGTTAAAATGAGCGCCATTAGGGTGACCCTCATCCAGTATGGCTGGTATCTGTAGAAGAAGAGGAAATTTGGGGACACCTCCATGGCTCAGTCGGTTAAGCATCTGCCTTCGGCTTAGGTCATGATCCCAAGGTCCTGGGATCAAGTCCTGCATTGGGCTCTCTGCTCACCGGGTAGCCTAATTCTCCCTCTGCCTGCCACTCCCCCTGCTTGTGTGCTCTCTCTCTCTGTCAAATAAATAAATAAAATCTTAAAAAAAAGAAAAGAACAGGAAACCTGGACCCACACACATACGGAGAATAGACTGTATGAGGACACAAGTGGGAAGGCAACCATCCACAAGGCAAGGGGATAAGCTCCAGAAGGAACCATCTCTACCAATGTCTTGGTCTTGGACTTCAAGACTAGGAGACAATACATTTCCACTGCTTAAGCCACCCCATCCATGGTTCTTTGCAATGGCAGCCCCAGCAAACAGATGACCTCCCTTTTCCCTGTGAGCTCCACTTTGCATTTGACACCATGGTTCGTGAATTCTAGGGAGCATTTCTAATTGTAACTGGGAGGGTTTTCAGGTTGGCCAGGAAACATACCATGGGAATTTAAGTCCCATGCTCCTTTTAAGGATCCAGACTGTGCCCTCTGGACTCTGCCAATCTTCATGAAAGGTGTTGCCCAGTGTCTGTCTTTGAATGCCACACCAGAGGTCAAAAGCCCTATCTAGGCTTTCAACAGGGTTTTCCACTTCCAGGCTCTCCTCTGTGCAAGAGGGGTCTTCCATTAGGCCTAAACCTTCACCCCTCCAGGCACCCCTCCAGAGCTTACTGAGCTGCCTTTCAGGAGGCCGCCACCCCACTTTTCACCCTGAGCAGCCCCCCCATCCCGTGTGCCTATTGCTTTTGTGTTCTGAAAAGCATCTCGCGTGAAAAAGCCTTGTGGGCCTAAAACCAGTGTAAAGGCATTTTTTTTTTTTAAAAAGATGAAATCCAAGTTCCTGTAGAATCACTGGAGCCTGGTAACTTTCCAGCAGTGAGACAGAAGCTCACTGACCCCATCTAAGGCACCCACCGTCCGGAGAGGAAACGGAAGGTGCTAAGCCCCGAAGCCAAGTGATTTTCTGGATTTCCAGGAGCCAGGGACCGAGTGTGACACAAGACGGTAACCCCTGATTCTCAGTGCTTGCTTCTTCAGGCAGTTCTCCGTGAGAACCAGCCTGCTTGTGTGACCGAGGGCACTGTCTGTATGACGATTATGACCATCATCATGCCCCGGGATAGTTCACAGCTTTCCTAACAACTGTGGGGAGAATGGTGTGGATTCCATTAAAAGGGCCACCTACCTTTCTAGTCCCCACCTTCCTCCTATTTCCAGGCACTTGTGGCAGCTGATAGGCACCTGTCAACTGCTTCCCAGGTTGAGGGGGTAGGAGATGGTGTCTGATCACTCCAAGGGATGGCAGGCTGCGGAATCCCATATCTGGACAGTCCGTGTTCATCAGGGAAGTCACAGCCCATGCATTTCTTGGACCATGTTTCCAGCCACGACTTTTGCAAAGGACACTCACCATGTCCCAGTGCTCAACTGCAGCTCTCTTGGGTCCCCGAGTCCTAGGAAACCCTAGGATCCCGCAGAGATCCAGATAGCAGACAGCAAGTGCTCATTCCACCGGATTATCCCGGACCGCAGCCTTTTTGGTGTTCGTTCAGTATCTACAAGTGAAAAAGCAGCAAACAAAAATTCCATGGTTCTTTTGGGTTCCGGCCATTTAAAAAAATACATTGGTCTTTCTCCTTTAGTTCTTGATTCTTCTTATAATTATCTTCTTTTCCTCTTCCCAAAACAACAGCACCTAATCACATTCTAAATAACAAACAGTGTTGTATTCGTTTTGGTGTATAATACGGTGATTTGGCGTTTCTATATGTTAGCGCTCATTGCGACAGATGCCCTCCTTGATCCCCATCTTCTGTTTCCCACATCTCCCTCGCACCCCCCCATACTACCCATCAGCCTGTTCTCTACAGTTAAGAATCTGTTTTTTGTTGTTGTTGTTTCTTTTTGTTGTTGTTGTTGTTTCTTTTGTTTCTTAAATCCCTTATATGAGTGAAATCATATGGAATTGGTCCTTCTCTGACTGAATCATTTTGCTTAGCAGTATACCTTCTAGCTCCTCTATCCACGTCATTACAAATGGCAAGAGGTCATTCCTTTTTCATGGCTGAGTAATATTCCACTGTGTGTGCATGTGTTGTGTGCATGTGTGTGTGTCTTTATCCATTCATCTATTAATGGACACTTAGGTTTCTTCTGTATCTTGGCTATTGTATATTGTGCTGCGGTAAACATAGGGGTGTGACATCTTTCTAAATCAGTGTTTTCATTTCTTTTGGTAAATACCCAGTAGTAGATTTAAGATCATAGGGTAGTTCGACTTTTAATTTTTGAGGGACCTCTGTACTGTGTGCCAGCTCACATTTCCACTGGTAGCGCACCAGGTTCCTTTTTCTCCATATCTTTGCCAACACTTGTTATTTCTTGTGTTTTTCATGTTAGCTGTTCTGACAGGTGTGAGGTGATACCTCAATGTGGTTTTGATGTGCATTTTCCTGATGTATGATGTTGAGCATTTTTTTTCATGTGTCTGTTGGCCATCTGTAAAGACATCATTTTAAAATAACTTTTCCTCTTCTTAAGAACCTAAATTAATTTCAATAAGATTTGAGAGAACAAATTGAAGCATTTCACATTTATTTCTAAATATTTTCAAAAGAATTTCTTATAGAGTTATACAAATTTGGAATCAGAAGTAACCTGAGCAATCATAGTCTAAATGGGTTATTTTTTGCTGTTTTTGGTAAAGCATCTGAATTTCCATTTGGGGACCCATCTCCCTCCAGCTCTCCACTCAAGTCGTTTCGGGGGGAGTTGACTTTCTCTCTCTCGGGCTTCAGGGGTGAGTACGGAGCTCAGGTCTGACAGATTAGCTTGTTCTGCCTTTCTGGTCTCACAGATTGGCTCAAGGATAGGTTAAGGATGCTTGCCTTAAGTGTTGTGAAAGAGTTCTTCTTGACTCTGAACCTGAACTTGGGAGAATATTGGATGGAAGCAGCTATCAGCCATCTTGCTCCAAGCTGGAGCCTGACAATGAAGCCATGGAGAAAGGCTGAGCCAAGGAATGAGAAGAAACCAAGTCCTGGTAATAGATGAGGCTGTACCTAGATCCATTCGGACTCCCAGACATTTTAGTTCCATGGGATAAGAAATAGCCCTCCTTCCTCCCCAGTGCTTTCGTACACACACACACACACACACACACACACACACACACACACACACATTTTGTCTTTTCTGAGCCAATTTGATTTGGACTTTATTCCACCGGCAAAGGAGAGGTTTTATCCCTTTTAGTTGATAGACAAGGACACTCAGATTCAGGGTTGGGAAGTGATCTGGCCGGATTCCTTGGTGAGCAGAGTTATGACAGAGCTGGGACTAGGATTGGGGCCCTGAATCGGACTGTGTGTTTTTACCACGCTCAGAGTTGGGTATCTAAGTGGTTTTGGAAGAGCCAAAAGTGGCTTCATTCAACTCAGACCACTGGCAGAGGAGAGGTCATAGTTGAATACAGGGTTGTGAGCATTCCAGACAAGGGGTAAAACTGACCATCACGTAGATGAGGATGTTGAAGTTGAAACAGTATTTTATTTTATTTTTAAAAAGATTTTATTTATTTATTTGACACAAAGAGAGAGAGAGAGAGATCACAAGTGGGCAGAGAGGCAGGCAGAGAGAGAGAGGAAGCAGGCTCCCCACTGAGCAGAGAGCCCGATTCAGGGCTCGATCCCAGGACCCTGAGATCATGACCTGAGCTGAAGGCAGAGGCTTAACCCACTGAGCCACTCAGGCGCCCCTGAAATAGCATTTTAGAAATAACGACATAGCCATCGAGATAGGTCAGGTGCGTGGTAACAGTTGGGCCACCGTTACAAGGATGGTGGAAAAAGATGGAGATTCCTTAACCCCAGCAGATGTAGGTATAGTAGAATAAGTGTCCTGTTCTTTGCAAAATACGGAGCTCAGAAACGTCATGTTCTTTGTATGCACTTGAGGAAAAAAACCTGACTAGTGTTACATGGTTATCAGCAAAAAAAAAAAAAAAGTGCTGCCAAGGTGCCAAATTTGGTCAAAGAATTCGGGATACTGTGGAACTATCACACCCTAACCATCCCCTGCTATCCCCCACACCCCCACGCACATACGGTGTAGAAAGTGATTATTCTGGAACTCACTGGAAATCTGGATACACTCAAAGAGAGAATAAAGGAGTGTGGGATTGATTCTATTTAAATGTGTAAAAATAATCCGCGTGTATTCAAGAACCTCTCTGGGTGTGACCACCTCTGTTGCTGCTGGTTATTTAAAGTCAACATTGCAGATTGGCTTTGCTCTGCCCGGGCCCCTCCTAACCTTGGCAGGGCCCAAGGCGGAAGTGGAAAGGGAGGTCTAATACCATATTTTAAGAAGTTAGAATTAATCAATTAAGCCAACTGTGAAAAGGATGGAACACGTTCTACCATTCTACCCTGGTATGGAGGTAGGAGCCAGATTCAGTGTTAAATTGTGAGACTCTGGGGATTCAGGTGCTGGAACGTGGCCTCATGAGGCCCTTCATCAATGGCTCCCGGCTCCCCAGTATTGAGCCCAGCCCCTGGCCCATGCCCCATGTTGTCCCATCTTGAACCCTGTCCTTTGTTGGGGACGGTTGTCTCACACATACATATGGATACCCAGTCTGTCTGTCTAAGCACTGTCCTCAAAGGCACTCTTGGAATGCTACTTGGGCAGAGAGGTGTATTTGGAAGCATGGTTTCCCCTTAGGGGGACAGTCTGAGGAAGAGGTCTATGCAGTCCCTGGAAGCAGGTTCAGGGAGAAGGATCCAGTGGAAGAAGAACAGAGTCTTGGAGGAAGGGGACATCAGGCTTTGGCACCTGTCCTTGGCCGTGGCCTTCTAGCCCTGAGGAAGGGCAGGTCCAGTGCATAGGGTCCCTCTGGCCTGAACCTTTGCTGATGCTGGCTTTGCCTCCTCACTCTCCACTGTCTGGTTCTGTAAGACCTGGTTCTTGGGCGGGGAGACGGGGACCACTTGGCAGGGCTTATGAGTTGAATGGGAATTGTGGCAACGCTGACAGCCTGCTGTTAAAACTAAGCCTCCCAAGGGCACCTGGGTGGCTCAGTGGATTAAAGCCTCTGCCTTCGGCTCAGGTCATGATCTCAGGGTCCTGGGATCGAGCCCTACATCAGGCTCTCTGCTCAGCGGGGAGCCTGCTTCCTTCTCTCTCTCTCTGCCTGCCTCTCTGTCTACTTGGGATCTCTGTCTTTCAAATAAATAAATAAATCTTTAAAAAAAATAAATCTAAGCCTCTCTTTTATTTCTAAGGATCATGAAAGAGGTTGGAAAGGAGTGAGAAAATGGATTGACGACATTGACATGGATTGACGACATTGACATGTTGCTGCTTCTGATTTGCACCATCTCTTCTCTTTCTGATAGATGTTCTCTGTGGTTAAACCAGTGCACTGGACAGCATCCTTCCGGGGTCTTCTTACTGTGTTTGCATTTCACCTAGCTACCCGGCCCAGTGACTTCCTTCAGCTGCTAAACCCTCACCTTTGAAGTGTTCCCCCTGGTTCTCCCCCTGTCTGCATTTTCTGTGACCTTTGCCTTTCCTTTGGTGGTGTTTGGATCACAGCCATAGCTGCCATCCTCTTGGGCTATGTGCTGTTCTACCCTGTTCCACTGCCTTCTTGTGTGCACAGAAGTCCCTGGACCTCCTTCTGCAGCCCCACACCCCAGCCCTGGATGGCCCTGCCTGGTCCCACTAGTTCTTAAAGATTTTTTACTTTTTTTATTTGACAAAGAGAGAGAGGGGGAGAAAGAGAGAGAACACAGAAAGGAGGGGGAACAGCAGAAGGAGAGGGAGAGGCAGACTCCCTGCTGAGCAGGGAGCCTGACACGGGGCTTGATCCCAGGACCTCGGGATCATGACCTGAGCTGAACGCAGATGCTTAGCTGACTGAGCCACCCAGGTGCCCTCAGTCCCACTAGTTCAAACCAGCTTTTAGTTTGGGTTCAGTCTCCTGGTTGAAGCATAACATATGCATTTATGGATGTAGACACATACATATACTTGTAGAAAAAGATGCTGGAAACCATCTCTAAGATTATTTAAGCTTCCTTTGGCCCAGATTTCCAGTTTATAGAACAGGAACGTGAGCCCCATCGATGTGTTGTGAAGAGTCACACAGCACGCCAGGGACATAGCTGGGACCCACAGCCAGGCCTTCTGACCCCTTCTCTACTGCCTTCCCTCCCAGGTGACACCCCCCATCATGTAGATTTTTCCTCTTTCTGCCAACTTATAATTCCTAGAATTAACAAAATATAAGAAAATCCATTTCAAGCACTGTACTTCTTGTCTGTTCCCTTCCTCCCTCCCTCCTTCCATCCCTTTCCTCCTTAGTTTATTTATTTGGGGGGAATGTAGGAGGGGAGGGGCAGAGGGAGGAGCAAGGACCTTGAGATCATCACCTGAGCCAAAGGCAGATGCTCAAGCGACTGAGCCACCCAGGTGCCCCATCTTCTTTTCTTTCTTTTAAATTCGTTCAGGTTTCTGTTCTCATAATATCTTCTGGTCTACGCACACTAAGACAGATATGTGACTTGATTCACATTCGATTTTCTTTCCTCTTAATATTGACCTTCTGAGAAGAAAAGAAGATAACGTTCTGTTTTTCTTTTCAATTTCAGAAGCCAATCTGTGAGTCTAGGACAAGGACGTAACGGTAACCCTAGGATAATCAAGCTGTTTGCTTCTCGTTGACACCAGAAGCTGCGAACACGGTAAAAAGGAGAATAGATGCTTACTCTTTGAATGCATTGCCCAACAAAGCTAATTAATCACATCAGGGCTGTCTAAGGTCAAGGTTATTTCTTGCGTGTTTCCTAACCCAACATTGCAACACACATACACACGTGTGTGCACATGTGAACCGTATAGAAAAGATTTATACTCTTTTTCTGAATAGCCAGGCCATCTTGCAGAAAAATCCTGTGTTCTAGGGCTGAGAGCCATTCACTGCATGTGGGTAGTAGTTTCTAGCCTAATTTAGTTCCTAGTGTGTGTGAAAGTTGAAATATTGGAAAAGGTACAGAACTTAATATGCCATTTATTCAAACCAGCCAATTAGGAAAGATTTTGTCCTTTGCCTCCCATGTGACTCGGTGTTGTCCCTATTCTGTGAACTTTGTCAGATTTGTTTTTGCCCTCCCGGAGTTGCAATCTAGTTCATTCATGTCTGAGTCTCCTTTTGCTGATACATCATAGGCATTGAAGAAATGAAATCGGTAAATAAACACGTGAAAAATTCAGTTAATAAACGTAGTCCATGGCTAAGATGAAATATTTACTGTCAACACTGTATATCCCTTGGTAAACTCATTAGTGAGGCAGTCACTGTAAAGAGAATTAATGTAATTTCCAAATTTAGAGAGAGTACAAGCAGAAGAATGAAGACAGGCTCATCATTTTCCTTTACTCTTTATATAATTCTGGGAAAATGGAATGGAAAAATCGTTCCTGCTCTAGATCTCATTTCAAAGGTTGTAAGTTGCATGTGTTCACAGTTTGCGTCTTTGTAGAACTTGACGAAGTATGGGACACACAAGGGGGGGAAATGCAGTCCGTTCTTGGCACACCATCTGTTCAATAGATCTTCATGCCTTGTTGCCCTCATCAAAGTAAATGCTGACATTTACTGAGCGCCTGTGTGTATTACATATAGTATTTAATGTAATCACAGTAACCCCACTGGGGGTGTGTGTGGGTGAGGGGGGTGCAAGTTAAGTTGTGTGGGGCCACATAACGGAAGAGTGAAAGATCCAGTACTTAGGACTTGGTCTTCTTGCTGAGTGCACGTCTCATGCATCAAATAGTCCCATTTCTTTAGAAGTCTGAGTTGAGTGATGCTCTCAGTCGTCTAAGGACACTCTTGCTTCATTTTATTCCTCTGTTGATACTTGTTTCATTTCAATAGAATCTTCTATTGAGTCTTCATTGGAAAGGAGAAAAAAAATGGGTACACATTAGGTGTAATTTTTTTTCCCCATAGTGTTCAAAATCCTCGAAATGTTCTTTAAGATTTTATTTCTTTATTTGACAGTGATCACAAGTAGGCAGAGAGGCAGGCAGAGAGAGGAAGGGGGAAGCAGGGCTCCCTGCTGAGCAGAGAGCCTGAAGCGGGCTCCATCCCAGGACCCTGGGATCTTGACCTGGGCTGAAGGCAGTGGCTTAATCCACTGAGCCACCCAGGCGCCCTGAAATGTTCTTTAGACCAAACAGTTTTTAGTAAAGGCCAACTTCTGGGACCTTCTGAGAGCTCCACACTAGGAAAAGAGCTTAACCTTGAAACAGGACTGTGTCATGCATTTTTAGTCAAACAGAGGCCCCTAAGTGCCTGGTGATAAACTCAGGTAATCATAACAGTGAGAATACCGAACTTTCTACTAGGCATTATACTCTGCATTTTACGTCAGTAACAATTAGAGCAACGTTGTTTGAATATTTATTAGGTGAAGGATACTGTGTTTTGCATACATTATCTTCCACTTATTTTTCAGAGTCTTTCAGGGAGGTATAAATACATTATTTCCAAAAGAAAAGAAATATATTATCTCCATTTTACATAGGAGAAAATTGATCTTCAGAGAGGTCAAATTGCCTAAAATCATATGGCTGGTTAGGAGAGAACCTAGAATTGATTTTTTAACGACGTGATTTTTCAAAAACTGGAACATTGCAATGAATACCCCCAGAAATGTCTTCTAAAAAGGAAGGGAATCGTCCTCTTGAATGCTTTTTACCAGAATGAAAGCTGAGAAATTAGCCCCCCCCTTCCCAGATAATTTCTGAGCGTGTGTGAGAAACTCTCTGCCTAAGAAGGGCCTCCGAGGATACTCAGACACCACATTGCTTTAAAGGAGCTTACTGAATGCCCCATAGAGATTGGAGAAGCCCACGATAAGATAACAATGTTACAACATAGGGCCCTATGGGGAGCTGAGACAGAACACAAGGGTCTTACTCAACTTTGTATCTCTCACTAGCATCCCGCAGAAGAGGAATTAAAACAATTTTGTTCTTTTGTGTGTGTGTGGGTGAAACAAAATGGCAAAAACTTTGCCATCCGGCTTCAGATGCTTATTAAACATTTTTTTGGATGAATAAAAAGAGTGCTAAAAGCTTTACAAGCCAGCTTTGGGAAAAGGAAATGGGAACAGGTGGGAAGAAAGGAGGTAAAATGGTGGGGAATGGTAGTGGAGGAAACAGCTACCTGTCCCACTTTTATATTTATTTATATTATATGTAATACAAATAAATATATATATATTTAAAATATAAGTTTTTTAAAAAAGACTTTATTTATTTGAGAGCTAGAGAATGAGAGAGAGCATTAGAGGGGAAAGGTCAGAGGGAGAAGCAGGCTCCCCACTGAGCTGGAAGCCCAATGCAAGCCTCAATCCTGGGACTCCAGGATCATGACCTGAGCTGGAGACAGCCCCTCAACCAACTGAGTCACCCAGGCTCCCGCCCCACCCCCCCTTTATTTAAGTGGGCTCCATGCCCAGTGTGGAGGGCTTGAACTCACAACCCTGACGTCAGGATCTGAGAACTCCTGAGATCAAGAGTTGGACGCCCAACCAACTGAGACACTGAGGCTTCCCTAAGGGTAGTTTTATCTTGAAGTAATCTTTACACCCAACGTGGTGCTCAGACTCACAACCCTGAGATCAAGAGTTCTGCATTCCACCCACTGAGCCAGCCCGAGGCCCCTTTGTTGGGCCCATTTTAGAAGCAACAAAGATAACAGGAAACAATCCCTGTTTTCTCAGAAGGGCCCAGTTCCTGTGAGCCGGAGGTGGCAGCCCTTAGTCTCTCCCTCAGTAACCTGAAAGCATGACTTAACAGGAAACTGAAGATGTTCACGATTGACCTACAGTCGCCTTGGCTACTTTTTGTTTCTTTTTCATTTGACTAACAAATAACAACTTATATAGACCTAACTCTTTTCTGGATCCTCTATAAATCAAACTGAGAATTTTAAGGATGGCGATAAAGAGGAAATGGAGTTTTGAGTCTTTAGCTCGCTACCTTAAGTTCCGGGAGACGTGGGCAAGCAGCATGTTGTTTTGGGTGGAGTCATCTGTACGCCTAGAAGTTGGGTTGACATAATTAAGCTCGCACATATGTGCGTAAGGGTGTGTATAAATATATCTCAATTCTCTCTTGTGTCTAACCAGCTATCAATATGCTTTATATATAGATAGATTTGGGGAGTTCCCAAGGCTTATTGATTCTAAGTTCTATAACGTCCAAGTTAGTGCTATAAATTGCGTTGCCTCATCTTTATGTAAAAATTTTCCACTTCAGAAAGTTAACATTTTGCCCACTTCTCTGCATGAAAACTGCTCTGCTAGTGATGTTCAGGGCTTTTCGAAGATGGCCAGGCCAGTTCTTATGACAGGGTCAATGACCAGTGATGGAGCTTTGACTATTTATTTCATTAAATTCTGACCTCATGTCACATTGAAAAAACATATCCTTTGGGGGTTAAGGTCTTTGCTGATAGCAGCAGCATCATAATGGTGTGGACATGTCACTTGTGTTACAAGGTCTCTGTGTTGTGGTTACTGTGGGTGAGATTTGAGGGGGAATTTCCCATCCTTACCAGTCAAAACACTGTTTCCTCTAAACAGGAGAGTAGCATCAGGACCCATCTCTGATAGCATAGGCTGTGGAGCCTGGGCAGTTTGGGTGTCATTCTTAAGAAAGAGAGTACACAGGGGTGTCTGGGTGGCTCAGCCCGTTGAACATCCCACTCTTGATTTCATCTCAGGTCATGATCTCACTGTCATGGGATCGAGCTCCATATTGGGGTTCACCTTCAGATTTTTTCTCCCTCCCCCTCTCCTCCTCCAGACTCACATGCATATGCTCTCTCTCTCTCAAATAAATAAATAAGTGAACAAATAAAAGGGAGTACACAATTATCTTAATTTTGTAACCACAAAAGCTTATGATCATATCAACATCTTGCCAGTGCCAGGGAGGAAGCTTTTCCTCTGGCCTTCAAGATCCTTCCAGCTGGAGTATGATTCAAAGTGATGTGAGATTAACAGGAGAAAATCAAATTTAATAGTATACGTACATAGGTATGAGGAATCCACACAGACATGGAAATTCCAAAGATATGAAACATGACACTTAGGTGAGCTAAGGTGAGGGGCAGTGATCCGGGGATATGAATGGGAGAAAGGGAAGAAGGACCATTAGCAAGGAAGGCTAGAAGAGATATTTGGAAAATATAGATATGTTTCTCCTATAAAGGGGGGGTCTCTGTTAATAGCTCTCTTCCTGGTATAAGCAGGCAGTTGAGGGGAAAGTAAACAGTTTTTCCTTGAATCTGCTGGGTTTTGATTGCTTTTAACACAGAATAATGTTCATGGCTCTGGGGCTCATGGTGGGGTGGCCTGCCGTTAGCCCCTATGCTAGGAACTTTCTTTCACAGAAGGGACTGTGGATGGGAGAGCTTAGGACTCATTAGTATCATGGTCCATTCGCCTCTGCTTGGTGCTTGTCATACTACCTTCAAAATGCCTTTTCCTATTTCTCTTGCTCCCACTTAACTCCGAGTCCTTGGGGGCAGAGGCCATGTCTTTTTAATCTTTGTATATTTAAGATGTTAAAAAAAATGCTTGTTAAGCTGAACTGAACTGGAAAACGCATTAGGAACTGGCAGCCTTGATGGGGTCCCCTTGTCCTGCAGAAACTGGGTCAAAAGAGCTTTAATAACATGAAGGAATCCTCACTCATTAGCCTTATGGCGTTTCTCCCCTTGACAAATTAGGGCATGATCTTTCTCTCCGAAGTGCCATGGGTAAAAATATAACAGTGATTACTGTCATAGCAGTGGGTAACAGTAAGGTAGAAGTCAAACTTGAAGGAGGCTTGCAGAGTAATTGTTTTACATACAAGGAATAACTGTGGGTTGACCCATATTGGTGAAGTTATTAGGAGTGGGACAGAAGGGAGGGAAGGAAGTGTTTTATGAAGAGCTGGTGTTTGCTTGTGTGTGTGTATTAGTTATCTCTTAGTGGAAGCCTGAAAACCCAGTGGATTTCTGGAGACTGAGCAGCCAGTCTGGGTCAAAGCAGGTGTGCAGGTCTGCTGCATGTCAAAGGCTTTCCCTCCTGGCAGGTTTGATAAATTGAGATCACTTTCTAGGCTGTTGGATTTTGATCCATGGAAGGGGGTAACCTAGGTGAGAAGTCTTAAAGGTAGAAGGAAATTTTTTTTTTAATTTCAGAAAAATCAAACTGGCTCTATGTCAAGGTTAGAAGTGCCCTAACCCCACCAGCCATCGACATCTATGTTTCATTTTCTTTTAAATTTAAATTTTAGGTAGTTAATGTATAGTGCGATATTGGTGTCTGGAGTAGATGTCAGTGGTTCATCACTTTCATACAAGACCCAGGGCTTATCACAAGTGCCCTCCTTAAGGCCCATCCCCCATCTAGCCCACCCCCCACCCACCTCCCTCCAACCTTCAGTTTGTTCTCTATCATCAAGAGTCTCTTGTGGTTTGTCTCCTTGTCTCCTTTTTGTCTTTTCCCTTTCCCCATATGTCCAACTGTTTTCTTTCTTAAATTCCACATATGAGTGAGATCCTATGGTATTTGTCTTTCTCAGAATGACTTATTTCGCTTAACATAATACACTCTAGCTCTATCCACGTTGCTAAAATGGCAAGATTTCATGTTTTTGATGGCTGTGTAATATTCCATTGTACATATACACACCACGTCTTCTTTATCATTCCTCAGTCATACATCTCTGCTTAGTGATTGATTGATCAACAGTTTAATCTTTTAAACAGCCTCACAGTTTTAATTGGCACACTTGGATGGGAGGGAAATCAAGTGTGCCAATTAAAACTGTGAGGCTGTTTAAAAGAATTCTGGGAATAGAACTTCCTGAAGATATTCTGGTACAACCACAAAGGGGACAATGGTTTCCGTGTAAATAAGACTAATACGGACCCCTGGCAAGAGATGAAGCTAAACTGAATTTTGTAAGAGGGTTTGTGGTTTGGGGATCTGCATATGTAAATAATCAAAAAGTGAAACCTCGTGTCCTATCATATTTTTAAAGTCTTAATATCAGATGTAATGTACAGTATTCCCTTTTAATTTGGAACTTTTTCGTCTTCATATCCTGACTTCTTTGATCTGATTTCGTGGTCCAAGAACACACAGATGTGGTGGAGGTGGTTTTACAGAAGGAAGTATGGTTGGAGGGCGTCGGGAAGGGGAAATTTTTTCTACCCTCTTATCTTTGGTGACTGGGGCATGCTAATTAAATTAACAAAAAGATGTGTTAACAGAAGAAAAGGTGTACAAAGTTTATTTGATGTTACTATTTTGATGTTTATGTGTATGGAGGTCTTATTAGTAAGAAATGAAGATCCAGAAAGAGTGGCTGGATTCAAGGGCTTATCTACACATTTTAACAAAGGGTGAAAAATCTGTGAAGTGACAAGAAAAAGGAAAAGGTTTTTGGGCTTCTGGGGGTGGTAGATTATGGGAATAGGAATAGAATGAATGGAAGATAATGGTAATTTTACTAAAGTATGATTGTGCAGACCCATCTCAGTACTGACTTTCTAAGAAGTAGAGGAAGGAGTCCTGCCTGGAGGTCAGGAGATGTGGGCTGGGGCCATGGTTCTTATTCTAGGCTTGTAACAAAGAAAATAACTTTGCTTGGTGTGTTTGGGCGGGGGGTCTGGGTCAGAATAGATTATCATCCTCCAAAGTATGTTCTATGGATTCCTTCAAAATATGAGTCCTTGGACAATGCAGCAAGAAACATCCCTTTTTTGGAAATTCACGAAGCACATAGCACTAAGAATTGCTGCAGTAAAGAAACCTGCCAAATACTGTTTTATCCAGCATTGCCGAAAAGTATTTGACCATAGAAAAACCTTCCGTTATTATTTTTGCTTTCCTTTTAAAATAGCAGTTTTTAACTACTCCTGAAATTATAGTTCCATCAGAAATACTTTGGGTCACCAGGGTGGCTCAGTCAGTTAAGCATCTGCCTTTAGCTCAGGTCATGATCACGGGGTCCTGGGATTTTGAACCAAGTAGGGCTCCCTACTCAGCCTGGAGTCTGCTTCTCCCTCTCCCCCGCCCCTTCCCCCTCCCCCACCATGTTCTCAAGTGCTCGTGCATGGGTTCTCGCTCTCAAATAAATAAATAAAATCTTAAAGAAAATACTTTGGAAAAACACGAGCTTAATGATCTCTAAAGTACCTTGCTGGTCTTACCCTTAATATTTTTAAAATTTATTTTACTTTAGGAAATAACGTATTTGTACATAGCTAATATGTCGAGTTTTCTATGGAAGGGGGCCAATAAAGGTAAATTTGCTTTTTAAAAAAAGACAGAGACAGAAAAATATATATACCTGACAGAATACAGCAAAGACATGGTAATACAGGTGGAAAAATATAGACAGAAAAAGAAATTCAGCTGATAAGCAATAGTTATTACCATCAGCGTGTGGTGTGGGTGGTTGAGGGAAAGGTTTATGAGTGTTTTAGTTGGGAGGTTTGTGAGATGTTAGTGAAAATACCCAGAGCCACGGGGGAGAACTAACAAGTGAGGAAAAGGGGTAGGGTCTTCTCAGAAGACTGTTATGTATATAATCTTTAATCTCGAAGAACTCAAGTTCAGTGCTCATTTTGATAATCAGTGACTTCAAGAGTAGTTGTGTCTCATGGGGATTGTGTGGGAGCACGGGGCAGTACGCTGCTGAATGGGGAGAAGTTATCAGTTTAATTATACATAATCTGCTTGGGAGAATGTTTTTGAGTTTTAGTGGAGAACCCGTCTTGAGCCCAGGCACTGTGCCATCATTGGTGGGGCCCTTTGCATTTTGCACCAGGGCACAATGAAGAGGTGGTGATGGGGTGTAGGGGGGTGTAGGGGGTGGGGGACTCTCTTTAAAAACAACAAGAACAAGAACAAGAACAATAAAAAGTGCCATTTAAGGTGCTGGCATGGAATAAAGAGATGAAGAAAAGAAAATTCCGAGCAAAGAAAAAATGAAAAACTGAACCGACCAGCTTGAATTTTATCGTTTGTCTTTATATTGCGCCATGGCAGTTTTCAACACAGATCTGGGCACGTTTAATTTTTCGAACTCGTCAAGAGCCTTTAACTCAGTCCCTGCTGAAGGGCTAAAGTAACTCCGTTTTGAGGCAGTAGCCATTTTGTTGTTCATATTTAACTATGAGTGACCCAGAGCTTGCATAAATTCCAGACAAGGAGACAGGAATTCCAGGAACAGAATTGGTTACTAAACCACAAACTACCCCCACTTTGTAGATAAGTTAATCAAGACCCAACTGGTCTTGCTACTCCCTGCAACTTCCCCGCCCTGGTACAAACAACTTTCAAAAGATATCCCCTAGACAAAGTAGCCAGTCCCCGCTGAACAGCACAGCTTAAGCAACCCCAGCACCAATCATTTTAAAGGTCGCCTATACATGTGATTTTGCGCGTGAATACTTTGTGGTTTTTGTCTTTATAAGCCCTGTGAAATTTCAGCTCGGGGCTTCCTCCTAGACTCCACTGTGTTGGTGTGTAGGACGAAGCCCGAACTGCAGCCCACCTGAATAAAGCCTTGCTTTTGCATTTCGGAACGTCTGGCTCTCAGTGGTCTTCCTGGTGGTGGTCCTGCGATCTGGGCATAACATTTGGGGGCTCGCCCCGGGATACCCCCAGAGACCCCCGAGACCCCAGACCCCGAAGATAAGAAAACAGCGCTGTTGATTTGTCTTGTCTTGTCGTTTGTCTGTTCGTCTGTTTTGCTTTCGTTTTCCCACTTGAGGACGGCCATACTGACCCGTACTTGAAGGGATTGTCGAAGCGGACGCACTTGCACGACAACCCTGGAGGAACTGGGAGACGTCCCAGACCCTCACCTGAAGGGGGACCCGTGGAACCCCGCCTTGAAGGGGGACCCTTGGAACCCCGTCTTGATACTTGTAGGGCACAAGTCAGTCCGGTTTTTGGCCGGAACTGACCGGGAGGACCTCCTAACTGAGGCCCAACCTGCCCACCCTGGGTCTGCTCCTTCTGTTCCGTCACAGGAGTCACAGGAGTCAGCAGACCAACCTGGGAGATCTCCACCTCGTACTCATAAGTCCCATAAAAATCAGGCCTGTGCGCGTTGTGTTTTCTGTTTTGGTGGAATTGTCTTACCCCTTGTTATTTTGTGGACTATTTTGTTGACTGACTGACTGACGAGACTGATAACCATGGGCAATATTCCATCCAGCCCCCTAGACTTGACCCTAGCTCACTGGAAGGAAGTTAGGGAGAGAGCTCAGAACCTGAGTGTGGCCATTAGGAAGGACAAGTGGATTACCTTGTGCAGGTCAGAATGGCCCACCTTTGAGGGAGCAAATTGGCCACCCGAGGGGAGCTTTGACATAAGTAAGATCAGAATTCTACAGTGCCAAATCTATACCCCTCGTTTAGGTCATCCAGATCAAGTTCCCTATATAGTCACTTGGAGAGAACTCGTAGATAAGGACGCCCCGACTTGGGTTAAGCCTTTCTTACCACCCAGTCTCTCTTCTCTTCCTTCTCTCTCTTCTACTCCTTCTTCCCCCGCCCCAATACTCGTTGAAAAAAAAACACAGGGGGAAGAAAAAGAAGATGAGACAATAACCAAGAAGGAAGAGAAGAAGCTGTACCCACCTATTCTCCAGGAAGAAAGTACAGAGGAAGGAACATTTCCCCCTCCGTACTCTCTACCCCAGTTAGCCTTAACCGAGGCACAAGAAGAAAAACCTGAAGAGAACAAACATGTTTCAGCCACACCCTCCACTCCAGAGGGTCCCACCCAGTCAACTCCCGGCGCCGAGGAGTTACACCCCCTCATAATTCTATTGCTCTTCCCCTTCGCCCTATAGGTCCTGAGGATGCAGATGGTCGACAACAGTTCCAGTACTGGCCATTTGCTACTAGTGATCTTTACAATTGGCATGCTCAAAATGCCCCCTTTTCTGAGAAACCCCAGGATTTAATTCGCCTGTTTGAAACTATTCTTTTCACTCACCAGCCCACTTGGGATGATTGTAACCAGCTTTTACAGGTCCTTTTCACCACAGAGGAGAGGGATCGTATCCGGGAAGTGGCCCGGAGACTCATCCCCGGCCCCACCGGAGCGCCCATCACGGATCCTACCCAGATTGCTGCCTATTTTCCCAAGACCCGACCAGAGTGGGACTACAATACAGCTGAAGATAGGGAACGACTCCTCGTCTACCGCCAGCTCTGTTGGCAGGTCTCAAGGCGGCAGCTCGCCGACCTACTAATATGGCCAAAATCTATGATGTTAGACAGGGAGAAAATGAAAGTCCGGCAGTGTATCTTGAGCGGCTCATGGAAGCTTTTAGTCAATACACCCCGTATAATCTTGAGACCCAGGAGTCCGCTCAGATGATTATGTTTGCCTACATAAATCAGGCTGCGCTGGACATAAAGCGAAAGTTGCAGGCTCTAGGCAGGCTCGGTGAAAAGTCCGTTAGGGATCTAGTAGCAACGGCGGAGAAGGTTTACAATAAAAGAGAGACAGAAGAACTAAGACAGGAAAGGAAGGACAGGGAACATGAAATCATGCATGAAAGGAGAGACAGAGCTAAGGAAAAAGTTTGGCTAAAATTCTGGAGCAACAACAGGCCCAACACAAGAAAGACCTCAGGGAAATCCTGACCTCCGTACAAGCAGGGAACGGCTAAACTCTTAAAGACTCTTGGCAACCTGGGCTATAGGGCCTCCGCTAAAAAGGAACAAATATGTAAGCCTGAAGTCACCTATCTGGGCTTCATACTCAGAAAGGGCAAGCGCTGGCTGTTGGATGCACGTAAAGAAACTGTGCTAAGAATCCCTGTGCCTAAGTCAGCCAGGCAAGTCAGAGAGTTCCTGGGAACAGCGGGCTTTTGCCGGCTGTGGATACCTGGGTTCGCTGAGATGGCCAAGCCTCTATATGAAGCCACCAAAAATCTTCCCGAATTTCACTGGACTGAGCAGATGCAGAAAGCCTTTGAGGCCATTAAGAGAAGCCTCCTGGAGCCTCCTGCCTTGGGCCTACCTGATGTGAACAAGCCATTCATGCTATTTGTGGCAGAAAATAAAGGAGTTGCAAAGGGGGTACTCACCCAGCCATTTGGACCTTGGAAACGGCCGGTGGCCTACTTGTCAAAGAAATTAGACCCTGTGCTGCTGGGTGGCCCCCATGTCTGAGAATTATAGCTGCAGTAGCTCTCTTAGTGAAAGATGCTGATAAATTGACTTTGGGACAGAACCTGACCGTGGCCACTCCGCACTCTCTAGAGGGAGTGCTAAAACAACCACCCGACCGGTGGATGAGCAATGCCCGCATGGTCCATTACCAGACTTTGTTACTCAACCCCGAGCCGATTAGCTTTTGTGTACCTACAGCATTAAATCCAGCTACTCTGCTGCCGGACCCAGATCTAGAAGTTCCCTTGCATGACTGCGAGCAGATCCTGGCCCAAACGCATAGCCTCAGGCCAGACTTACCGGATTTGCCACTACCACATGCCAAGCATACTTGATTTACGGATGGCAGCAGCTTCATTCAAGATGGAAAAAGGTACGCGGGCGTGGCAGTCACTACAGACACAGAGATAGTGTGGGCGGAAGCCCTCCCCCAGGGGACATCTGCACAAAGAGCAGAATTAGTGGCACTAACAAAGGCCCTACAGATGGGAAAAAACAAAAACAAAAACAACCAAAAAAAACTAAATACCTATACGGACAGCCAGTAGGCTTTTGCCACCGCGCATGTCCATGGAGCCGTCTATCAAGAGAGGGAGCTACTGACAGCTGAAGGGAAGGCCATTAAGAACAAACAAGAGATTTTAAGTCTCTTCCAGGCCCTATGGGAGCCGGCAGAAATTGCCATTATGCACTGTCCGGGTCATCAAAAGGGCACTAGGGGAAACAATTTGGCCGACTGGGCCGCCAAGGAAGTGGCCCTCCAGCCCAGCACCAGGGTGTTGACTCTAGTGGACCCAGGGCCACGAGAGTTGCCTCCTATACCTCAGTATTCTCAAGACTCAGAATGGATAAAGAAAATTCCCATGGCCCACAAGCCTCCAGACAGAGAAGGAAACAGAGGTTGGTGGAAAACTTGTGAGGGGAAGCTTATCTTGCCGCAAGAGCTGGGCAACAGGATTCTTAAGAGGATCCACCAAGCTTCTCACATGGGAACTCGAAGAATGCAGGACTTGCTTTGGCACTCCAAAGTGAAAATTAGACAAGGAAATCAGCTTATTGAGGACATTGTTAAAAACTGTAAGGCCTGCCAGCTCACTAACGCCCCCAATCAACGGTTACACAAGGAGCTCGCCTTCGTGGGGATAGGCCAGGTGCGTATTGGGAAGTAGATTTCACCGAGATTAAACATGGAAAATTTGGATATAAGTATTTGCTAGTTTTTGTAGACACCTTTTCAGGATGGGTTGAAGCTTATCCCATCAAGCATGAGACTGCGAATGTCGTAGCCAAGAAGATCCTAGAAGAGATCCTGCCCAGGTATGGCTTCCCATCCACCATTGGGTCGGACAACGGACCGGCCTTCATCTCAAAAGTAAGTCAGGGAATAGCCACTGCGCTGGGGACAAATTGGAAATTGCATTGTGCTTATAGACCCCAGAGTTCAGGACAGGTAGAAAGAATGAATTGGACTCTAAAAGAGACCTTAACTAAATTGGCCTTAGAGACTGGTGCAGACTGGGTGTCACTCCTTCCTTTTGCTTTGTTTAGAGTAAGAAATTCTCCCTATCAGCTTGGCTTTACTCCTTTTGAAATAATGTACGGGCACCCCCCCCCCCATTATACCTAACCTTCCGGCTGAATTGCTTACGGACTTGGATGATACTGAATTCTTGTGTAAACTTGACTATTTGCAGTTTGTGCATAAGAGTATATGGCCCCAACTTAAAGCATTATATGACTCCGCTTCTGTCCCTACCCCGCATTCATTCAGACCAGGGGACTGGATATTCGTCCGAAGGCATAACCCAAGGTCCTTGGAACTGCAGTGGAAGGGACCCTCCGTGGTGCTGCTGACTACACCTACTGCCCTCAAGGTGGACGGCATCACCGCTTGGGTCCATCACTCCCATGCCAGACCAGCGGACCCCTTCGCCCTGGAGGACAAAGAGCTGTTGGAGTTTAGTTTCGGGCCTGAATCACAAGATTGTGCTTCATGTCCATAAGTGAAGGGGGGGAATGAAGGGCTAAAGTAACTCCGTTTTGAGGCAGTAGCCATTTTGTTGT
>ML112048.1:62551-81633 GCA_003697995.1 Taxidea taxus jeffersonii
TCTCGGTGGTCTTCTTGGTGGTGGTCCTGCAATCTGGGCATAACACTGCGATGGCATGATTTGTGCTCTGCGGCTCAGTCATATATGTGGATAAAGAGAATTGCTCTCGACATTTGGATGGGGTTTTAACCCTTTATGGAGAACTTTAATGTGCCATTCCTTTGTATACAAATTAACATATTTTATGGAGGATCCAGTAGGGGCTCAGAGAATATATCACATGCTAACTAGTCTATCAAGACAGAGACTAATTTCGGCTTCTAATATATTGAGGCACTACCTATATCCTTTAAATTATATTGCTATTGTAAAAACATCGAAATCTATAAAACAGCGGCCTTCCTTTGTTCATGCTTAATCAGATCCTTTCTTCTCCAGTGGTAGCAGGCGGCTTTGGGCTTTCCTCCCCCAACAAGGAGCGCTGGAGTGAGGTGGGGGCTGTGTATGGAAGTTTCCATCTCCGCCTCTCTCTAGCTGCAAAGCCTTGGACCAGTCACTTGGGGCTGAAAAGAGGGCCTAACTCCCTGGATTTTCCTGAAGGTTCCTGAAGGTTCCAGGTGCCTGGCCACCCTATGCCACCCATGCAGAATAAAACCTTTTGGGGGGTCATTTTGTTGCTCCATAGCCCTTGTATGGCAGAAGGAAGATTAGTGAAAGGAAAACCCAGTGTTTGTTAGTTTTTCTACTTTCCAGAAATCTGGTGAAAGATTCCATTTGGGGACTCATTAAAATAGAAGAAGGAGACCTTTTTTAAAGTAGTTTTAAGTGGGAGTCAGTTTCAGCCCTTTCAAGGTCCCCAGATGGATCCCCAGCTGATCAGGTAGCTGGTTTTTCTCTCTCAGGGGTTAGAAGCATAAGCCTCTTTCAGACTCTGAGTTGGAGAAACATCAAAAAGAGCACATTAGTGAAAATCTCTCATCCCTGGGAGAGAAACAGGCCTTTGGGTCCCAGCTTTAGAATAAATGCTAAGCCGCCTCTGTCAAATTTGGGGGATTTAGAGAGACCCAGCCAAAAAAAAAAATCCCTTGACCTGGAATTGAAATTCTGAAATCCACCTTCAGAGGTGGGTTATTGCCGGAATGCTCCTCTTTTATGATGCAGATGCTCCCAGGGAGCCCAGCCAGCTTGAAGCCCTCATTTGCCCTTCAAAGCAGTGAGTTCCTGAGTTTTTATCTGAAGGGGCTGTGGAGTTGACTGTGGGGTGTGGGCTGGAGCGGTGGGTAAGGGTCAAAAAGGAAACAGAGGGGATAGGGAAGAGTTGATGCTGACTGGGGCGGTCAGGAGAGGTGGATCTGCTCTGGTGGTGCTAGAACCAGTTCCCTGAGCAGCCCTGGGAGGTGAAAGGTCAACTTGGGGAGGTCCAGCCCCGCTCCGACGGTCTGTGAGTCCCTGTCCTTGAGTTCAGCTTGGCAGCCAGTACCATTCCGTTTTGGGGTGAAGATCAAGCCGTGGATCTCACGGGAAGGTGAACAGTTTCAAACTTTCTTGAATATTCTGGAAGGTGTACTCACGTGCTGTCTTTTATCCATTCCAGGCCTGCACATAGTAATCATGGTTGTTTTAAATTCCTGGTCTGATAATTCCAACATCCCTGCAGAGTCTGCATCTGACGCCCACTCTGTCTCTTCAAACAGGTTTGTTTGTTTGGCCTTTTGGTCTGTCTTGAAATGTCTTTGCAATAGCCAGACAGGACCAACCGGATAAAGGGAACAGCTGTAACCAGCTTTAATAATGTGTGGTAAGCTGTAGGCAAGGGGAGGAGGGTCTAGTCCTAGGAGTCAAGTCTCTGTCTTTACCTTGATCCTTTAGCTCTGGACTGCAGACCTCACCTGCATTCTTCTGCTTTCTTCTCTGTGCTGAGGGGGCACAGGACAGGTAAAGGGGGCTGGGAATGTGTATTTCCCCTTCCTCAGGTTGCTTAGGCTCTGATGATACTCAAGCAGATCAAGCTGAGGTTACCCACTTTTTTCTCCTGACAGGATGCTCACGTGTGTTTCAACATGACCTCCTTTCTCCCCTTCTGTTGGAGACACCAGGGGACTTTTCTCTAACCCTCAATGTGGAGACCACATTGAGCTCCTAGAGGCTGAAACTGTCCTTAGCCATCAGGGAAATTAAAATCAAAACCACACTGAGGTTTTACACCAGTTAGAATGGCAAAATCAACAAGACAGGAAACAACAAGTGTTGGAGAGGATATGGAGAAAGGGGAACCCTCTTGCACTGTTGGTGGGAATGCAAGTTGGTGCAGCCACTTTGGAAAATACTGTGGAGGTTCCTCAAAAAATTAAAAATAGAACTACTCGGGGCACCTGGGTGGCTCAGTGGGTTAGGCCTCTGCCTTTGGCTCAGGTCATGATCCCAGGGTCCTGGGATAGAGCCCCGCATGGGTAATCTCTGCTCAGCAGGGAGCCTGCTTCCTCCTGTCTCTTTGTCTGCCTCTCTGCCTACTTGTGATCTCTGTCAAATAAATAAATAAAATCTTAAAAAAAAAAACAAAAACAGAACTGCCGTATGACCCTGCAATTGCATTACTCAGTATTCATCCCAAAGATACAGATGAAGTGAAAAGAAGGGCCATCTGTACCCCAATGTTCATAGCATCAATGGCCACAATCACCAGACTGTGGAAAGAGCCAAGACGTCCTTCAACAGATGAATGGATAAAGAAGATATGGTCCATATATACAATGGAATATTATGCCTCCATCAGAAAGGATGAACACCCAACTTTTATATCAACATGGACGGGACTGAAGGAGATTCTGCTGAGTGAAATAAGTCAAGCAGAGAGAGTCAATTATCATATGGTTTCACCTATTTGTGGAGCATGGAAGACATTAGGAGAAAGAAAGGAAAAATGAAGGGGGGAATCAGAGTGGGAGATGAACCATGAGAGACTACGGACTCCGAGAAACAATTTTAGAGGGGAGAGGAGGTTTTGGGTGGATGGGTGAGCCCTGTGATGGGGATTAAGGAGGGCACGGATTGCATGCAGTGCTGGGTGTTATAGGCAAATAATGACTCATGGAACACTGCATCAAACACTAATGATGTACTGTATGGTGACTAACATAACATAATAAAACAAAAAAAAACCCCAAAAAAAACCACCGGCTTGGAGGCTCTCCCTCTGACTGGATCCTCTGGGGTTTTCAACTCTCAGACTTGTCCACATAGAGCTTCTAGCAAGTATTTACTCACAGTTCAGGTTTTCGTACCCCTGGGGAACCTGGTTCCCCTGGGCAGCTTCTTCTGGGGCATGTTGGTGTTCTTTGCATTTGCCTGTCTGTCTGTCTGTCTCTCCAGTTCTGGGAGCTGTTGTCTGTCCCGTGACCTCAATTCTCTTACAGATCTAATTTTAATAAAATTCTCTTAAAGATCTAATCTGTTTTCGGTTTGTTCAGCTTTTCACTTGTGGGAGATGGAGCGGTGACGTCCAGGCTCCTGGCGTGTGGACCTGGGAAGGAGGGAAGTTTGGAAGGTTCCATTGACATAGCTAGTTTCCACTGATTCAAAAGCATGACCTTGTATGTCCAGGACAACCTGTTACTCCCCGTCTCAGGGGTGATATTAAAAAAGCCCATAATCTCTGGTTTTACCAGCCCTCAGAGGGTCTCTGGTTTTTTTCTGGGGACGTAACCAATTTTTCAAGTTCTCTAAACAAATATGATAATATTCCATCTCGTATTTTAAAAAGAGTGTTTGCGCATATCACTAACCACAGTTTCCATTGTGGGTCTTGAACCTGCTTGCTTTAGCCCCTCAGGAGATGACATGGGGCTCTTCTTTGATGTTCTCTATGGGCTGATAGCTGTTTGGGGGCATTTTAGGGACGTGTCTCTGGTACTTCATAGATTTACATTAAGTTAAATTATTAAATGAAATAACAGACCCAGGGCTTGTAGTTAGCGGAGACACTGCTCCCTAGAGGGGTATGCTGCTGAGACACTGTTGCAGGTGGCGGAAATAGGGAGTGGATGTCATTGTCCTGAGGCCTGTGGGTAGCTGTAAGAACATTCTCTGTGGGAAGGCTCTGTGTTTGCTGGTCCGGGACTGGATTCAGTTGGCCTTTGGTGCTCACCAGGACCTCCCAGGGAATACGCCCCCACCCCCCTTTATCCTTAATACGGGTCCAAGAAGGGCTGGTGTATATGTTCAAGACCTGACAAAAACCTTCACTTGGGAGCACTTTACTTATTCTTCACAGAATCCTCCCTTCCATTTGCCAAGACAACTACTCTCCCTTCAAACCCTCTTCAAGCTTCTCTTCAAGAGCATTTGTTTGGTCTTTTCTGTTAGAGTAGTCCGTATGGTCCATTAAAACTGGAACTGAGGGGATGCCTGGGTGGCTCAGTTGGTTAAGCGGCTGCCTTCGGCTCAGGTCATGATCCCAGCGTCCTGGGATCGAGTCCCACATCGGGCTCCTTGCTCAGCAGGGAGCCTGCTTCTCCCTCTGCCTCTGCCTGCCACTCTGCCTGTGCTCACTCTCTCTCTCTCTCTCTGACAACTAAATAAATAAAATCTTTTTAAAAAATATTAAAAACTGGAACTGAGGTGATTGGTAACCCTGAACCAACTTCCCCTGCCCTGAGGTGATGGGTAACCCCAAACCAACTTCCCCTGCCCTTTCGTGAAGGGCATTTCAAAGGGAAAGGGTAGATGGCTTATTTACATTTTAGGCCCTCTTTCCATGAGTTCAGTTCTTCAAACAAAGTGAGAGCACGAGTATCCCCAATAGAATGACCAAAATTAAAAATCTTGTCACACGCCACCTTCAGGAGTCACAAAGCCAAGGAGAAGGAATAGGTTGCTAACGTATTTGAACTGTTGAGAATTACTGCTCAAAGACCTACTTTATTATTTTTGTACTTCCAGTATTGTTATATATAAACTAGGTAGGGGGAACTTGTGCTTCCCAAGATGTGACAGAAGGAAAAAGAGGCTGCATATTTCAGTTACCCACAGTATTTTACCTGTATGTAGTTCACTAAACATTGTTTATTTCTTTATAAAGATTTTAAAAAAATTAAGTATCAGTACTCAATGTGGGATTCAAACTCACAACCCCAGGATCAAGAGTTGCATACTCAACTGACTGAGCTAGCCACGTGCCCCTCAGTAAACATTAAGCATCACCAGAGCTAGATTGCGCTGGGGAATTGGAAAATTCTGAGATAAATAGGACATGGCTCTTACCCTAAAGAAGCTTAGAGAATAGAGGATAAAATAGGTTCTAAGAATACAAGCAATGTGCAGACTATGGAACAGAAGTGGGAAACATTGCACTGTTTTTGTGAACGAGAACAGAGGTGGCATCTGAAGGATTGAAAGATGGGTAAGACTTGACAGCTAGAGGTACAGTCGTTCTGCAGTAGCCCCCCACCGTCCATCCCACGCCTCTGTTAGGTCATAGCAATGTCATTTGGGGGATTGATTCTAACCCTGCTCCCTGGATACACTCTGATTGGTTCAACCTGGTGGGTGCAACCCTGCATCCTTTCTGTCATAATTAATTCAGGTAACCCAGACTTGAAGCATTTTGTTGGATGGCAGATGTAGGTTGAATTTGCATGAGTCACAGGCATTTTTCTTGGAATTCCATGACACTGATGCTGTATTTCCTTCAAGTTGCTAGTTACTATAATGTATTGATAGGGAACAGGGAATTGTAGGGTCTGCTATGGGGGAAGCAAGCCTAAGGACCAAGTTGACTCCGAGATGGGCACAGAGAGATGGAAAGGCAGAAGAATGGAACTTGAGTACTCTTCTAACAGGTACAAGAAAGTTGAAATCCTTCAACGTCTTATAGTTACATAAGCTGATAAATTCATTTAAACATACTGGCTAGTTCACATGAGGACTTCTGTACTTGGAACCAAAAGTATTGTAGATGATATGAGATGGGTGAGGGTGGGCATTTCAGGCAAGCTCAGTTTAGGCTCAGGAAGCATCATAACAGGCAAAGGGTAAGAGACGACATGTGCCATATTTGGGGGAGGGGTGCAAGGGTCATGAATGGCAGGCTGAATTTGAGGATTAGCTGAACATAAATATAAAGATCACTTGTTCCAGACCTTCTTTTGTCATATGAGGAAAGGGAGGGTTGGGGGACCCAACTTTTCAGGGGTTCAGTTGGGGAACCTGACTTTTCAGCGGTTCAGCTGGGTGGTGGCTGGCTTAGTCATAAAAACTGCCAGTCTGTTCTCTGGATCCTGTCTGCCCCACTTTGTATGTGATCATAGTGCCTGGCCTCCAGACCAGTTTTACTTCCTCCTCAATGTCCCATGTAACTAGGACAAGATGGCACCTGTCATTTCTGCCCAAACTCTTATTCTTCCCTCTATGTGTCCTGTCTTGAGTTACTCAAAATAGAAATGTGATTTTTTTTTCTTCCCACCTAAATGTTCTTCTTATGTGATCCTAAATACCTTCTCTCAACCTCTATATCCTGATGACTCCCAAACATACAGCCTTAAGCCTATGATTTTTAGACTCTTGGATACATTTTCCATCTGTACATTTTCATCAGAAGTTCTCAGAGGTATATTGGACTGAACATGTCCCAAATGCCATAGATTTCTCCCATTTGCCAAAAAGCCATTATAGCAGACTAGTGGGTCCACTTGTCACATTTCTGGGATTTATTCCCAGTACTGCCTTTTCTCTGAATTGAACCCTCCATCCCCACTAATTAACCAGTTGGTCAGTACTATTTCTTTTGTCTTTATAATGCTTTCCATTTTCCCTACCCACTGCCATTGTCTTTATTCAGGTAATCCACGTTTCTTAATCAGAAATGGAAAGTCCATCTCCTTGCCCTCGGTCTTGCATTAGTCCTAACCTGCCCCCCCACCCCCGCCAATTGTCAGTGATAGTTCTAAAAGGGACATTTTAGATGACACTGTAGTGGCCCCAGCTACTGATCTCCCCTGCCCCCAGCATTGTGGTGGCTGTTTTCTTGGTCATTTTACTTGTTTGTGACGCAGCTGAAGTCTCTTTCCCCCACAATGCACAGCCTTCGATGGCTTTGCTCAGATTTTCTTCCCCATTTTTATCCTTCACTCAGCTACATAGGGTAGTGACCAAGCCACTCTTGGCCAAAGCCATGTTTAAGGCCCCTTATGTGGCCGTTTGGGTTTTTTGCCTTTATTGGTGTGTATGGTTTGTTGCAAATCAGGGAGTTGTGTCATTGTTCTGTTAGTTTTGCCCAAATTTAGCTTGGAGCTCCCCTCCCATGGCTCTTGAAAGGACAAGCCTGAGCGTAGGCACTGTCTTCCAGACTGCCCGCCATGTCTGTGATATTATTTGTAAGCCTGTCTGTCTAGGAGTCGTCCCCTGCTTGAGCAGCTTATTGTTCAGCTAGTGTTTGGTCAGAGGCGGTGCTGGAACCCCTTCTACCCCGAGGCATCCGCCACCTGATGGTGGATCTGTACAGCTCCGGGTGCTTTTAAGTGTGCGCCATCCTCTGTGACTGCTCATGAGTGGGCATAGTCTGACATGCGTCCACCCCTTTCCTGAGACCCACGTCACCTCCAGGACCGAAGCTAATTTCCTTTTTTTCCCATTGTTGCTTGTAAATATTGGAGAGGAAGAGTGAATGTGTAAGAGGCACAAGTGAACACCAGCTGTATCTTAAGAATTGCCAACGCTTATTTGTTCAGGACTGAGATATTTCACAACCTCTTTTTTTCAGTTGTAGATCTTCTGTGGAAACCTGAGCCTACTAGTTGCCCCTTAATCCAGTTTTCCTCTCTTTATTGCCAAGGGCACATCAGATTTTTAACTGGCTATGTATCCATTTAAAGACTACATTTCCCAGCATGCCTTGCAGGGAGGTGTGGCCATGTGACTCAGTTTGGGCCAATGAGATGTAGGTAAAGGTATCCTGTGTGACTTCCGGGAGGTGTCCACACTCATTTTTGTCTCTCTTTTTTTGCCTCTGGAATGACTGTATAAAGGCTGGGTCTTAAAGAGTTACCTTAACACTTGATGGGGTAAAAGTTGTAGAGTTTGAGGTCCTTTGGACTTGGTGGAACTGCTCTACAATCCTGGGCTATCCAACTGTGGACCTTAAAAATGAAAGAATAAAATTACGTGTTTTTTTTTTTAAAAGATTTTATTTATTTATTTGACAGACAGAAATCACAAGTAGGCAGAGAGGCAGGCAGAGAGAGAGGAGGAAGCAGGCTCCTTGCTGAGCAAAGAGCAGGATGTGGGGCTGGATCTCAGAACCCTGGGATCATGAGCTGAGCCGAAGGCAGAGGCTTTAACCCACTGAGCCACCCAGGCGCCCCTAAAATCACGTTTTTAAGCCAGTATTAATTTACCTTTATTTGCATGCAGTAATGAGTCTAGTACTAATCTCACTGATGCAGCACTAGGTCAATTTTTAATTAGAAAGTGAGAAATGTGGTGTTAGGCTATGTTTGAAAAAAACACTATACCATTTTGTGATGGAGGTGGTTAATCAAAGATCATAATGAGGGATGCCTGGGTGGCTCATTGGGTTAAGCGTCTGCCTTTGGTCCAGGTCAGGATCCCAGGGTTCTAGGATCAGGTCCTGTGGGAGGCTCCTTGCTTAGTAGGGAGCCTGCTTCTCCCTCTGCCTGCTGCTCCCCCTGCTTGTGCTCTCTCTCTCTGGCAAATAAATAAATAAAATCCTTAAAAAAGAAAAAAACGATCACGATGATATGCCGTTTTAAAAAACAAACAAACCAGGGACGCCTGGGTGGCTCAGTTGGTTAAGCGGCTGCCTTCGGCTCAGGTCATGATCCCAGTGTCCTGGGATCGAGTCCCACATCGGGCTCCTTGCTCAGCAGGGAGCCTGCTCCTCCCTCTGCCTCTGCCTGCCTGTCTGCCTGTGCTCTCTCTCTCTCTAACTAATAAATAAATAAAATCTTAAAAAAAACAGATTTCTGATGTAATTGACATACAATTTACAACTGCACATGCTTTAATTAAAGCTTGTTAAAACATGACACATGTACACACCTGTGAAACCAGCATCTCAATTAAGATAATAAATATTTCCATCAGACTCAAAGTGTCTTCTGCTCTTTATAATCCCTCCTTCTGGCCTCTTTCTTTCTCCTGTTCTCATTCCCCAACTCCAGGCAGTCGCTGATTTGCTTTCTCACATTAGATTGTTGCTGGATTATTTTTATTGCTGGGTAACATTGCACTGTAAAGGTATATCATAATTTGTTTATTCATTCACTTATTGATAATTGCCAGGTTGTTTTCAATTTTGGGTATTACAGATAGGACTGGTATAAGTCTTTGTAAGACATTCTGTGAACATCTTTCACTTCTCTTAAGTAAATGCATAGGAGTGGAATGGCTGAGCCACATTGTCTGCTTATGTTTAATGTTTTAGGAAACTGCAAAATGGTTCTCTTAAGTCTTACCTCCCCACAGGAAGGGTACATGGGTTCAGTTCCTCCACATCCTCATACTTGATATGGTCAGTCTTTGAAATTGTAGACATTACAAGAGTCTAATAGATCTGGTTTGGTATCTCATTGTGGTTTTAATTTGCATTTCCGTAAGACTAATGATGCTAAGAATCTTTTTATGCTTTTCCTTGGTACGTATCTTCTTTGAAGGTATCTCTTCAAATCTTTTGCCTAATTTTTATTGGATTTGTTACCGTCTTATTATTTCCTAGTAATTGTTGCATCTTTATTATTTAATATTGAGTATTGAGAGTTCATTATGTTTTTTGGTTGTAATTTCTTTATCAGACATATGGCTCACAAATATTTTCTCAAGTCTGTGACTTGTTTTCTCTTCCTTTGAACAGTATCTTTCAAAACACATAAGTTGTTAATTTTGATTAAGTTCCATTTATCAATTTTAATTTTTTTGATTTATCAACTTCTTTTTATTTTATTTTATTTTTTTAAAGATTTTATTTATTTTTTTGACAAAGATCACAAGGAGGCAGAGAGGCAGGCAGAGAGAGAGGGGGAAGCAGGCTCCCCACTGAGCAGAGAGCCCGATGCGGGGCTCGATCCCAGGACCCTGAGATCATGACCTGAGCTGAAGGCAGAGGCTTTAACCCACTGAGCCACCCAGGTGCCCCTGATTTATCAATTTTTAAATAGATCTTTAACCCAAGGTCACAAACATTTTCTCCTAGGTGTTATTTTATAACTTATAGCTTTAGGGGTTTACCTTAGGTCTATGGTTCATTTTGACTTAATTTTTTGTATATGTTGTGAGGGATGGATTGTTCTTTTTTCCCTCTCTCCCTTCCTTCTTTTTTTTTTTTTTTTTTGAGTTTATTAATTTTTTTCATTCTCAAAGATACAGGTTTTTATTTCATTGATTTTCTCTATTGTTTTCTATTTTCTACTTCATTTATCTCCATTCTAATCATTATTGTTTCTTTTATTCTGCTTATTTTGTGTTTGCCTTGTTTTTCTTTTTCTAGTTTCTGAATGGATGAAAGCAGTGGCAAGGGATTTGAAACTTTTCTTTTTTTGAATATACATGTTTAGTGCTACAAATTTCCATCAAAGTACTGCTTTTGTGCCATCAATTTTTTTGAATTATTTTGTTTTAATTTTCATCTGGTTCAGAGTAACTTCTATTTTCCCTTTTGATTCTACCTTTAAGTCATAGGTTTAGGAATGTGTTATTTAGGTTCCAATTATTTGGGGATTTCCCAAATATCTTTCTGTTGTTGATTTCTAACTTAATTCCACTGTTGTCAGAAAACATACTGTGGTTGATCTGAATCTGTATAACTTTACTAGAGAGTTCTTTCATTGCCCAGAATATGGTCTGTCTTTGTAAATGTTTTGTGTGCCCTTGAAAAGAAAGTGCATTGTGCTGTCATTGGGTATTGCATTCTGCAAATGTTAATTAGGTCTAGCTGGTTACTAGTGTTCAAGTGTTCTGTGTCTTTACTGATTTTCTGTCTACTTGTTGAATCAGTTATTATATTGAATCAGTTATTATATAATGGGTATTGAAATATCTATCCATACTATGGTTTATCTGCTTTTTGCAGTTTTGCCCATGTTTCCTTTATGTATTTTGCGGCTCTGTTATTAGGTACATGAATCTTTAAGATTATTATGCCCTCTTAATGAAATGACTCTCTTTTTTCTTTTTTTTTTTTGCTTAAAAACCCATTTTGTCTTATACAAGATAGTCTTGCTTTCTTTTCATGAGCATTTGAATGACATATCTTTTTTTCCCTTTTACTTGTAACCAATTTATATCTCGTTCAGTCTTTTCTCCTAGCTTTAAGAACCTATGGAATACATTATAGCAATGCTTAATTATCCTTGTTTATTAATGCTACATCTCTATAATTTCTGAATTGGTTTATTTGTGCTTTTTCCCCCTCTCCTAACGATAACTTATTTTTTTCTTGCTTCTTTGCATGCCCGGCAATTGTTAGGTAGATAACATACACACAGTGAGTTTTACTTTGTTAGATGTTTAGGACTTCTTGTGTTCTGATAAGTATTTTTGAGCTTTGCTCTGTGATACAGGTGAGTTGCTTGGAAACAGTTTGATCATTTGGGGGCTTGCTTTAAGCCCTTGTTAGGTGGGATAACAGCAGGTTTCAGTTGAGGGGAGACATTAGCCCACTACTGAGATAAAACCCTTGTAGTTGTTCTACCTGATGAGCAACCCATTAGATTTTTCACTCTGGCTGAAAGGAACAGAAATTATGTCTGTTCCTATTTAAGCTGCGAGCATTCTTCCTTCTTAAGCGTTTAGGTGATTTGTTCTGTCCCTGAGCTTGGGCTGTTGCCATGCACGCATGATGTACTGATCAGGGCTTAGCTGTCTATTCAAGGGAAACTCCGCACATTTCTAGAGTTTTCTGTCTGTGTAGCTCACTCTTGTCTGGGACTCTGCCCTATAGGCTCTAACTAGGTCCCTTGTGGAACTACCCACTCTCTCTTCTCAGTTGAGGGAGACGGTTAGGCTCTGTCTGGGCTCCTTGTTTTGTCAGTTGGGTCTTTTAGGAGGAAGACACTGAGATTACAAGGGGTTTATTAGGGGATGTCAACTGTGAAGGATGAAAATGGGCAAGAAGCTGGACTGCGCAGTGAATGCTTCAGACTGCATGAAGATAGAAAGCCTAGGAGAGGAAAGGGGAGCGGAGGAAGGGTTTGGGGCAGCAAGCACTTCAGACCACACTGTAGATCGGAAGAAGTTTCCAGCGGGTCAGCAGGGGGCGCTAGAGCAAAGACTGCCAGAGAGAGTCTTCTCCAGAAACAAATGGCCAAACCTGCTGTGTCACTGTCAGGGGACTCCACGGGAAGAGCATGGCCTCGGTTAAAAGTTCCGGCAGATTTTGAAGGTGCGTAGAACTGTATCCCTGAAAGGCATACAGAAAGTTCTCTTTCTAGGAGAGACTGACCAGCATACCTCTCTGGCTGCCAGTTTCATTGTACTGAATGATTACAGCCTCACTTAGTGAATAATTCCACTAAAATGAAATCTACACTGTAACTTATAATGTGTGTTCTTTGTTGACTGAACCCATGAACACTTACCTAATGAGGATTTATTGACCTCCTGCTTTATGTTCAGTACAGTTCCAGCCTCTAGAAATACGGTGTCGAATAGACATTGTACCTCCTCTCGTGGAGCTCACCTTCCCGTGGGGATGCATTCAGTTGGGCCACGAAGTTACTGACTTTAGATGTCACACAACCTAGCAAAGTATACCCACCAAACTTGAGATCTCTGGGACTTGAAGTCACTGGGCTTGCCCAGAAGAGGAGTCTAATAGGCAGGCTCCCAGAAATTACCGAATGCAAATCCACATGACCTCTTCCTCCTTCACTCCACTGTTCCCAGCCACAGAGCTCAGGAGCTGTCTCTGGAAAAACATATACAAGCCCACTAGCAACTGGGGAGCCTCCATTCCTTGATAGGGAAGAGAAACATTCTGGCATTTACTCATGTAAGCCCGCCCACCTCTAATGTCAAGTGGCCCTTGCTTCTAACTCTATTCTGAAAAGTGAAAATTTAATTCCCATCTCCCTGGTCCAATCACATACACCCAAAGTCTGTCATTTAATAAAAGTGTTCCTGTTTGTTAAAAAAAAAAAAAAGCAATACAGAGAGACTAGGAAATTGTAGGTGATAAGAATTTATTAAAAATGTACAGCATCAAAAAAGGATTCCTAATTTAACATTGTTATTCATTGTCCAATTCACTCACTATAGACTAAGACACAAACCAGATTGGCCAGTTGAGAGAACATAGTTCTTTAGAATGGGGAGCTGTTTTCAAAACCAAACATGTGAAATCATTACGATGAAAATCAGCTTTTGGAGGATAGGATAATTCCAGGGTTAATTTTTACTGGTAATAGTTCATCAAGCCTAACATGTCCCTAAGTCCTAAGACTTCCCTCACTCAACCACTAATTTACCTGGAAAGAGACATCAGTAAATGATACACAGTCTAGTGATGTGGTTTTCCACTAAAATCTATTTGCATACCCTTTGTGGAAAAACAGAATTTAGTTTAACACCCCTCAAGGGCTAGAGATAGTCTAGGCTCTGAGGAGAGGAAGATGCCCTAAGATCCTAACCTACAACAGAATCAAGAATAAATTAGGAGGGTTGCCCGGGTGGCTCATTGGTTAAGCATTTGCCTTCAGCTTAGGTCATGATCCTGGAGTCCTGAGATCGAGCCCCTGCATTGGGCTCCCTACTCAGTGGGGAGTCTGCTTCTAACCTCTGCCCCTCGACCCCCTTGTGTTCTCTCTCCCTCATAAATAAATAAAATCTTAAAAAAAGAGAATAAATTAGAGGCTGGGATATTCAACTGGAAAGACCTCCCAGTCTTCCCTCTAAGCCCCAACCAAGAGCGCAAATATTGATTTGTCCCCTTTTGTAGGTTTGGGACAATGCTGCTGAATTTCTCTTTCGTAGACAGTGGAAAGTGGAGTCTCCCTGAATCTCAAGCTTGGAAGTTTCTGCTCCCATACAAATCGCTGACACAGAGGAATTTATTCTTGGTCATCCAGACCACCTGGCAATTTGGCATGATTTGTAGTATATTTATTTTTGAGGATAACAGATTTCAGGTTATTTTTAGGTCTTTAGCAGGAAGATAACCTTTCATTATATTAACGTTGTAAAATACTGCAGGTCCTGGCAGGTTTATGAATTCCATAGCCAGAGTATATGATGGGGGATCCAAGCTAGTTGGATGGGGTGTGTGATGAGGAGCTGGAAGTTTTCACTGAGGACACTTCAAAGGGGAGTTCATAGAGGAGTTAGGACAATGGTGATTGATGGTAAGAGCAGTTCAAGGACAGGCAGCGCTTGGTGGAAGGCCCTCAAGCTCCGGAAAGCTTGACGTTTTTTAGGAACTAAGTAAAAGACAACATAACTATGAATGAAGAGAATAGTGCAAAGTGAAGCTAGAGAGAAAAGAAGGGGGTTGCTTACACCAAATGTTGTGAACAGTCTTTTTTTTCCAGAGGTTCTCTCACTCTCTCGCTCTATCCCATTCATTCATTCATTCATTCACTCTTTGGAGCCAGCCACTGTTTGGAGCGCTTGGTATATTTTAACTTATTTATTCCCCACAACAATCTAGATGCTATTGTTTTCCCCATTTTACAGGTAAGGAAGTAGGTCAGAAGGATTGAATAACCTGTTCACAGTTTTATGTTTATTAAGTGGTTAGAGCCGGGCTTTGGATCCTGAACTCCACTTCCTCCCAAGAACAATGGGATGCAGTAAGGATTTTAAGTAGAGGAGAGACACCATCCATTCTATGTGTAGGAGATGGCTCTACCCAGAATGTGGAGAAGGAATCTGGTGAGAGCAGGTAGACCCATCAAGGGTCTATTGTAATACTCTCAGCGAGAAACAATGGTACCTTGAGGTATGGCAGTGACTAAGGAGATGAGGTTAACATAGGACTCACACTTGACCAGACCTGGTGATCGGAGGTGTCAGGGATGGCACACACACCACTGGCAAGAGCAAGGAAGTGGATGGTGGGGTCATTTACTGAATGGGGTGCTCTGACAAAGGAATGTATTGGAAGCGGAGGGTGGTCATATCCACTTATTATGTGTTGAGTTTGGAATAAGCATTTGAATGGATGGGCATGGGGCAGATGGCTAAAGTCTGGGCTGGATATATGAACTTAGCATCCTCCTACTGATAGTATAGCTGTTAACTAAAGCCGTGGAAAGAGAGGCAATTGCTGGAAGAAAGCACAGACTGGGAAAGAAAAGGATGAGGGCTCAAGGATGAAATGGAAAACAAAAGCTAACCTATTGATACCTTTGAAGAATCGACCATGTTGCCTTGTTGTGCAGGAATGTTTTCTGAATTACGAATTAGTGACTGCAGATGATGGGAACCAGGCTTGTAATGAGAATATTAGCCCAAATCTTGGCTCTGTGGCATTTTAAAAAGCAAATGGGCACCAGACGTTCTTGCTGTGGCCAAGGACTGAAGGCCTTGGAAGCTAGTTGTCTCTGGGATGCTTCTCGTCCTCCCAGAATAGGGATTCATTGTGGACTTGACTCTGGAGTGGCTCTGGATGAGAAAGGCAGAGCATCATGTAAGACTGCTTCATCTCACAAAGGGCCAAATGGACATCCACCATTATTCTTAACTCATCTCTTAAGTGTTATGAAATTGTAAGATTCGTGATTCAGATTCGGTGGAAAATAGACCAATTAGATTTTCTCTTTCTGATTGCTGAGTAGTAACTTACGGATACTCCCAGTACACAACACAGTAAACGCTGTTACTCTCATGTGCAGGATAGGTAAGATTGTCTCCAAGCCATACACAGAGAGTATCTGCTATAGAACGATAACAACTGTGGCTTACATTGTCGAGAAAAGTCCTGTTAGGAAAGTGCTTCAGAAGTTAAACCTGAGTAGTGATTCATTTAACCCAAATTAGAGTATCAATTACAAAAGTTGTTTTGGGAGAATGTTAAAATAATTAGACCACTAATGTTCAAATATATTAAATATTTTTTTAAAAGATTTTATCTATTTTTTTGACAGAGAGAGAGACAGTGAGAGAAGGAACAGAAGCAGGGGGAGTGGGAGAGGAAGGCTTCCCACTGAGCAGGGAGCCAGATGCAGGCCTCGATCCAGGACCCTGGGATCATGACCTGGACCAAAGGCAGATACCTAATGACTGAGCCACTCAGGTGCCCCTATATTAAAGATTAAAAAAATTTACAATAATAAAATGTATGTGATTAAAAATGAAAAAAATCTGTCTATATCTACCTAAAATCTCTCTCTAATATAATATATATTATATATAATATATATGCTATATTATATATTATTATATATGTATATGTATTATATATATCATACATACATATGTATTATACATGTACTATAATATATTACTATATATTATAATAAACCTAATATATAATATATTATGCATAATATATGTTATATTATATTATATATTATAAATAATATAATTATATTGTATATTATATGTTATATAACATTATATTATATATTATATATTATATATTATATATAATAATATACATAATACACATAATATTATACTATACATTAATAATTAATAATATAATAATATACATAATATATTATGTATATAACTATATATTATATTATATATTATTTATTTTTATTATTTATTATGTATATAATATATGTAGTATATATAGTACATATAGTACATAGTATATATAGTACATATATAATACATATGTATGATACATATAATACATATACATATATAATAATATATGTAATATAGCATATATATTACATATATTATATATAATATATATTATAGAGAGATTTTAGGTAGATATATTATATGTAATATATATAATACCTATTGTATAATAATATATAATACCCATTGTATAAACATATATATATATATATATATATTTGTTTCTTTTATTTATTTGCTTTGTCTTATAGGAAGAGCTGCCTTTTCTCTGGAACATGGGAAATCTGGTATCCCAGGGAACAGTGTCTTGACTGTAGTCTTTTAGGTTTCTGATGTTAAATAAATACATATTAAGGGATAGGAGGTTGGAGAACAGATGAGAACAGATGGGGATGTGGTCCAGCACATTACCTAATGTCGTTCTGTATGGGCACTCAGCAGATATGCAATAAATATTTTCAGATTGGACGAATAGATCAGAAGAGAAGAGTTTACTGTGTTTACAAATTACACTCACCATCATTCATTAATCTTTTCAGTGAAAATCTACCTTGTTATAGGCCCTAGTCTTGTGAGCTTGACCAGGGCTCAAGTATGTATGTAGAACACACCCAAGTAGAAATAAATCTTAGATAAAAATTTAAACATAGGGGGAGGGGTCAAGATGGCGAAGTAGCAGGCTGAGACGGCATCAGGCAGCAGGAGATCAGCTAGATAGCCTATCAAACCATTCCGAACACCTACGAGTCCAACAGGAGATTAAAGAGAAGAAAAACAACAATTCTAGAAACAGAAAATTGACCACTTTCTACAAGGTAGGACCAGCGGAGAAGTGAATCCAACGCGACGGGAAGTAGACCCCAGGGGGAGGGGCCGGCTCCCGGCAAGCGGCGGAGCACAAAATCAGGACTTTTAAAAGTCTGCTCCAGAGAGGGACATCACTCCAGAGGCTAAACTGGGGTGAAGACCTCGTGGGGACAGCGTGGACTCAGGCCCCACAGGGTCACAGAAGGATCGGGGGTATCTGAGTGTCGCAGAGCTCACAGATATTAGAGCAGGAAAACCAGCTGCGGAGACAGAGCCGAGGTTTCCTAGAGCCATGGTCTGTGACATGGGCCAGTGCTCTGTGCGAGGGGTCCCCACAAGATCCAGGGAGACTCCAACCCAGGAGAGCTCAGGGATCTACAGGGCTTGGAGACTCCAGGTGGGACTCTGCCAGAGACAGAGACACTTGGTCACAGGCTGGGTGAGCTCCGAGCACTCCCAGAAGCCAGTAAGACTGGACTGATTACGCACGATCTTCTCCGAGTGCAGTCTCCGAGCGCGAACAGAGGCTGGGGAGACGGGAGGGATTAAACGCTTTTCTCTGAAGGCGCACTGAAGACTGGGGCCCCTAGCTCTCGGCTCCTCTGAACTGGAGATTGGGAGGCCGCCATTTTCATTCCCGTCCTCCAGAACTCTACGGAAAGCGTTCAGGGAACAAAAGCTCCCGAAAGCGAACCTGAGAGGATTACTTAGCCCGGCCCCTGGTAAGGGCGGTGCAATTCCGCCTGGGGCAGAGACACTTGAGAATCACTACAACAGGCCCCTCCCCCAGAAAATCAACAAGAAATCCAGCCAAGACCAAGTTCACTTAACAAGGAGAACAGCGGATTCTCATCAGGACAAAATGGCAAGGCGGAAAAACTCACCACAAAAAAAAGAACAGGAGGCAGGACCGAAGGCTAGGGACCTAATCAATACAGACATTGGTAATATGTCAGATCTGGAATTCAGGACGACGATTCTCAAGGTTCTAGCCGGTCTTGAAAAAGGCATGGAAGATATTAGAGAAACCCTGTCAGGAGAAATAAAAGCCCTTTCCAGAGAAATAAAAGAACTAAAATCTAATCAAGGTGAAATAAAAAAAGCTATTAATGAGGTGCAAGCAAAAATGGAGGCTCTTACTGCTAGGATAAATGAGGCAGAAGACAGAATTAGTGATATAGAAGACCAAATGACAGAGAATAAAGAAGCTGAGCAAAAGAGAGACAAACAACTACTGGACCACGAGGGGAGAATTCGAGAGATAAGTGATACCATAAGACGAAACAACATTAGAATAATTGGGATTCCAGAAGAAGAAGAAAGAGAAATAGGAGCAGAAGGTATACTGGAGAGGATTATTGTAGAGAATTTCCCTAATATAGCAAGGGGAACAAGCATCAAAATCCAGGAGGTGCAGAGAACACCCCTCAAAATCAATAGGAATCGGTCCACACCCCGCCATCTAATAGTAAAATTTACAAGTCTTAGCGACAAAGAGAAAATCCTGAAAGCAGCACGGGACAAGAAGTCTGTAACATACAATGGTAAAAATATTAGATTGGCAGCAGACTTAT
>ML112049.1:0-29131 GCA_003697995.1 Taxidea taxus jeffersonii
GTTCCTGAGACTCAGAAATTTTGAGAATTTATTACCCTGATCTTCATGTTTTGTCTTGAGGTTGTATACTAGTGTGAATAATTAGGGAAGGACTTGACTTTTATCTTTTTGATAGCATTATCGAAGTCTCAACCCATGAATACCTATTTTCCACATTTGTGCCTCTCTCAGAAATGTAGTAAGTTAGCACTTTTCCAGTCTTACATCTCTGCATACTGATGTTTGCTTCTGATTATATTCGGAATCCAGACAGCTGGGAGCTATTCCTTCTCCTCCAACTGGGTGCCTGTAGCAACAAGAATGCCAGTCTCTGGAATATCAGTTATGAATGCAGTGCAGTCAATTAAAAACTCAAAGAGCTACTGAAGGTGACAACCTAAACAATGAATCTTAGTATTCTTTGGCCTATTAGCACAGTTTGTAAAGTTTATTAAGTACATATTTGAAAAATATACATATTTGATAGATATATAGCGAATAAGGTATGTATATTTGATAGGACAGATAAGATTGATAGGGATATCAAAAATATATTTAAAGATAGTTTAAGGATACTTCCAGGATAGAGTAAAATTACCCTTAAAATATTGTTTTAAAATATGCATAAAATTAAATGTACCTTTTCAACCATTTTTGAGTGTACAACTCAGTGGTAACAAGTACATTTATTTTGTTGGGCCACCACCATCCCATCCATCTCCAGAACTTTTTCATCTTCTCTAACAAAGTCTGAACTCATTAATAGCTCTGCAATCTCTTCTCCCCTATCCTCTGGCAACTACAATGCTACCATCTTCCTCTATGAATTTGACTACTCTAAGAACATTATGTAAGTAAAATCTGACAGCATGTGTCTTTTTATGGTTGGCTTATGGCACTTAACATAATGTCCTCAAAATCTTCCGTATGGAAACATGTGTCAGAATTTCCTTCCCTTTTAAGGCCGAATAATATTCCATCATATCTGTTCACCGCATTTCATTTATCTATTCTTCTATCTATGTACACATCGGGTGCTTCTAACTTTACTATTTTGTACACCGCTTCTATAAACATGGGCATACGTCTGTTTGACTTCCTGACTTCAATTCTTTTGAGTATATACTTCAAAGGAAGACTTCTGGATTATATGGTAATTCCATGTTTAATGTTTTGAAGAACTGCCATACTGTTTGCACAGTGGCCACAGCATTTTACATCTGCACCAGCAGTGCACTAGGATTTCAGTTTCTCTATATCCGCACCAATATTTTCACTTTTTAAAAGTGATAACCATCTTAATGTGTATGTGAATGCTTTTTAAAAATATATTTTATTTATTTATTTGAGAGAAAGAGAGAAAAAGAGCACAAGCAAGGGGAATGGTAGAGGGAGAGGGAGATGTAGATTTCCTGCTGAGCAGGGAGCCCGATGTGGGGCTGGATCCCAAGACCCTTGGACCTGAGCTGAAGGAAGACACTTAACCCACTGAGCCACCCAAGTGCCTTTATCTGAATGCCTTTTAAGCAAAGTTTGGTCTAAGCAGTCCTAGAAGCAAAGTAACTGCCATAATATTAATGATAAAATATTGTGGTAACTTAGGTTGCCAAGTCCAAGCTTAAGAAGTCTCATTAGGTGTAGCAAGTTTTGTAATAGGGAATGGGGTGCATTTCAAGGGTCTCATGACCACCCAGTGATTTGGTGATTAAAGTCATGAATGAGGTTTATTACGGCAGACACATAATGCAGGGAAAGCAGAGAAAATGTATACAGAGGAGATGGCAGAAGGGTCATTCACAGGCTTCTAAAGCCTCCTTTCTGTAAGAACCACATGATTCACTTTTCTTTCCAGCCTCAAACAGCAAAGACACGTGCAAGATCTCTCTTCTGAGCGCAGCTCATTCAAGTCTTGAGATCTATAAGTCTTCAATAGATCTATTCATGTAACTACATGACCAGACTTTGTGAAGACTTCAAACTAGACACTAGGTGTGTATCATGAATATTCCTGTTTAAAAAGTGCTGATAGCCTGGTACCTCGAGACCCCCTATCTCAAGCATATGGAATAACATCTGTAATCAGTGATTATGTCTACATTCCTGGTGTTGAATTGTTAGAATTTGACTCATGATTGTTTCTGTGGCTACAGAGATAAAGGATGAGAAAAATAGAACTGCTGTTTTCACACAGAGTGTGAATACATAAAGGAAAGCATGAGTATATAGGTATATATATTCATGCAATAAAAAGATATTAGGTGGAAAAAGAAACAAAAATTTTAAAAAATCATTATCTATACGGGAAATTTTGGATGTATCTCTAATTTGAATTGTACATACAATGCTTTCGCAAAAATCTCTCCTGTGAACAGCCTAAAAAAAGAAGTGCATATGTATACCATCTTGTTTGATCTGTGTAAATGTCAGCACTATTTATTTCACTGAATCAGAATTTGCTCTTTGTCAGTGCATAATATTTAAAAACTATTGACAAAGTTTTAAAAACAGAAGATGATTTCCAGGAAACAATACATAATATGCAATGCTAATTTGATAGAATGGATATTAGTTGTCTGATACTAGACAACTTAAAGTTGCCCCAACACTTAAAAGTTTAAAATAAGTAATACTCACTATCTCACAGCTTCAAATAGTAGGAATCTGAGTACAGCTTAGCTATGGCTGTCTCTGTAGAAAAGTCCCTAATGACACTGCAGACAAGCTATGGACTAGGGCGGTAGTTCTAGGCAGTGTCTCAACTGGAGGGAAGTGAATGCACTTCTAAGCTCATTCTCTTGGCGGTAAGCAGGCCTAGGCTGTCACACATGGGCCTCTCTGCAGAGGTACCTCATACCCAGGCAGATGGCCTCCCCAGAAGTGACAAATAGAAAACCATGATTGAGGAGAGGAAATATCCCAATATGGAAGCTACCATTTTCTTATCATCTAAGCTCAGAAAGCTGTCGTTGTAGAACCCAGTCTCAGAAGTCATTTCCCATCACTTCTGCCACATGCTGTTAGTAAGAAGTCAGTAAGGAAACCCACCGGTATTCAACAGGAAGTATTACTCAGGGTAATCAGCGGCAGGGATCGTGGAGAGTATGTAGAAGCTGCCTCCGTATACTGTAGATCCCACAACAAATTTCTGGCTTTTTAACTTCTTACATTTCTTCTATGCTAGAGTGAGTGTGTCTTTGGTATCCCCAAATGCCAATATATAAATTCGATGAAGAGTCTGATCAGATAAAAAAAATTGTTAAAAAATAATTTAATTAATTATTGCCAATTAATTGAATGATGCTTTGGACAGGAAGAAGTGTAACTAGATCTTTTCCCACTCCATATTTGATATTCTTAGTCTAACACTGAAAGTTTAATTGACCTCAGGTGTTGGACCTTGACTTTATCTCTTTAGGGGAAGAAATGAAAATACAGCTGATAAAAATGTTTGACAGCTCATTTTCAGCTAATTATAATTAGGTTATGTAAAGGAGAGTGTGCACTATCCAATATCATACAGATAATAATGTAAGTTAAATGGGAATGTAAGACACTTATACCTGATGATACAATTAAGGAGAAGATCATTTCTTCATAATTCTCAGCAATGTGAACATCATAATTACTGGGAGTGCCACATTGTAAAATCCCAAACTCTTACACCCACACAAATGCACTAGGTCAGAATTTCTGGAGAGGCTCTGTATGAGCAATGAATTTCACAGGTGATTCTGATGTGCAGTGCCTGCTGATGAGCCAAAGCTAAATGATGACCTAATAGGGTTTCTGCGGAAGGCCCTCTCTATGCATTCTCTATCTCCACAAATGGAGACAAGCAGGCAGGTGTCCTGCCCAGTGTGGAATCTCACAGCCCTGTCTCCCAGTGAGAGTGCACATTGTACCGCATAGCCCAATGCTGTTGCAGATGTGACTCTTCTCTCCTTCTCCTGCCACTTCTGTCTGCGCAACACAGCTGAGTTTTGCACCACATCTGGGAATTCCCCTGCCATCTTGGATATGTGGCCGTGGAATTATGACTGATTCAGTGATTCACTGAACTCCCTGACCCAAATACCACATGAGCAAGAGAATGCCAGGGTGCAATTAAATTATGGAGGCTGCTGTGGTGGAGTGGCGTATGTAAGAGTTCAGGTAGAAGTCTGCTACAGGATGCCACAGGGCCAGAGAGGCTCAGACTGGATGGGTATGGGCACAAGCATAGGTTCACTAAAAGGAATCAAAGTGGCTTGGCCTAGGGCATTATGAGAAGAAATAGCAAATGCTGATAAATTTAAAATATAACTTCATCATAGATTTGACATGACTTGCTAATGAATTAAATGCAAGTGTTTGAGAGAATTCATGAATAATGCCTGGAGTTAGATACAAGTACTTTAGCGAGGCATATTGAAGAGGAGATTATTAGGCAGGAGAAAGAAGAGAAAATGTGTTCTTTAAAGATTTGAGATATCTGGGGCACCTGGGTGGCACAGTGGGTTAGGGTCTCTGCCTTCAGCTCAGGTTATAATCCCAGGGTCCTGGGATCGAGCCCCACATGGGGCTCTCTGCTCTGCAGGGAGCCTGCTTCCCTTCCCTCCTCTCTCTCTGCCTGCCTCTCTGCCTACTTGTGATCTCTGTCTGTCAAATAAATAAAATCTTAAAAAAAAAAAAAAGATTTGAGATATCTACTAGAAGTTCATCTGTTACTGCCAATTAAGTGGTTAGATGTTCAATATCTGGAATTTTAGGATGTTCAGGATGTAGATAGATAATAGATACAGACATGAGATAGACTCAACATTGATACACACACTTATGATGTCGAGTAGAGATGTAGATGATAGAAAGCACCTAGTTATAGATGAGGAAGCCCTGTAGTCATTGGCTGACTCATAAATTATGACACTTCATTTCTTTATAATCTGTCAACACCTAGGAACTGCTTCTATATCTGCTCTCATGCCATTCTTCCCCAACTCATTGTGCTCTAGACATTTGGATATGTTCCTGTTCTGTCACAAGAGCAAACTCATTTCTGCTTTAAAGTCTTTACATCGGTTCTTCCCTCTGCCCGGAATGTTCTTCTCCCTCATCTTCTCACACTGCAGTGTTCCTCCAATCATCATCTGATTCTGTCGACAGTCGTAAACTCATTCTGAGTTCCAACTTTGCACTACTGCGTGACGGTGGCCATCTGTCCTTTTATTCCTCTTCCAGCCCCTGTCGTTTCCAGACAATGAAGTGACTTTCAGTTTCATCTTTCAACGTTATTTAAATCTAATTGCAAAATAGGGATTTTCCTATAGGTCTTAAGATTAGTTATACAATCTGGGTAAGCATGAACCAAAACTGTGAATGAAATCTGTGCACGTCGTTCTCATTTCATTAAACCACAGAAGTCCTGTTGGTTAATAGAGGTCCTCAGACGCTACTGCAATCTTTCAGAAACACCTTAGTTCTTGAAAGGTTGGTCTGAAGACATTACAGAGATTCACAGGCTCACTACCAAAGGGGCAGACCTGAATGATTGACAAATCTACACATCACAGTGCTATTCCCTAGAATACACAGAGCCTTCAATTTTAAAGATTTTTTTAAATTTATTTGACAGAGAGACACAGTGAGAGAGGGAACACAAGCACAGACAGTGGAAGAGGGAGAAGGCTTCCTGCTGAGCAGGCAGCCCAATGCGGACCTTGAAACCAGGACCCTGGGATCATGACCTGTGCTGAAGGCCGATGTTCAATGACTGAGCCACCCAGGCACCCTCAGAGCCTTCAATTTTAATCTATAGCTTTTATCCACTTCTTTTGAAACTATACTCTGAGTGCTTTCAGAAGGTTATAATGAGTTTTTCTTTTGAGATTTCATATAAATTGTTATTAAAGTGTTAATGACATTATGGTATTATGTAGTATGACTTAAGAGAGCATGATCTAAATGCCTTCTGATAGCTACTGTTGGAAAAATCCAAACGCATTATACTTCAGGTCACTGTTGTCCAATAGAACGTCCAGTGATGATGCAACATTTTCATATCGTGTAACCACAGGTTGGACACTCAAAGACAGTGAAGCACACCGATTTTATTTCATTTTGCTTTAATCCCCTGGAATTTAAATTTAAATATTCACATGTAGCTAGTGGCTAGCACTGTGGACAGTGTAACTTTACATTTTTTGAAAAAGACAAAATTCTTCAGAAACCTTCTCTCAGGTGAATCATATAATTGTTATGATTCACCTTTATTTTGGAAGAGATTGAAACTATTGCTTTTTTCAGTTTCTACCTCACTCATGTAAACTATTTGGGAGAAGTTGTATTTGACTTTCAAAATATTTGACTTTCAAATCTTAAAGGTAAGACTTTTAGACTTTCCTCAGAATTACAAAACTTTATTTTATTAATAATATATAAACAAACTTTAAACTGGGGAAGATATACTAAGATGTCAGGATTGTTTTATGAGAAGGTGTTGAGGAAAGCACAACCTTAGAAAAACAAAGAGAAATACATGCATTTTCTTCAGTAACAAGGTCATGATTTAAAAAATAATAATAAAAAACAGTTGATAATCAAAATTCACAAAGCTCAAGTAAATTGAAAGCTAAATAAAATAAGTTCCTTCAAAGGACTTTGTAAACAGATGAATTGGTTCTCAAGGGAGAAATAAAGTATAACCTCTTTTTCAAGAGTAAGTTTTGGTTATTAAGTATTTTTTAAGGACAGTCAGAAATGACATTTCATAAACAAACTCTACAGACTACAAATTATAGCTGTGTCAGCTATATTATAAAAAAATTTCTAAGATAAATATTGCATAAAATTTATGAATGAGACATATAGGAATTGCTTACTAGTTTTCATGTAGTAGAATTTTTTAAAAACCACTTGGTTAAATTGAAAACTTGGGTGTATTTTGTTAAAAATATTGCATTGACTTATTTCGCTAAGCATAATACGCTCTAGTTCCATCCATGTTGTCATAAATGGTAAGATTTCATTTCTTTTGATGGCTGCATAGTATTCCATCGTATATATATACCACATCTTCTTTATCCATTCATCTGTTGATGGGCATCTAGGTTCTTTCCATAACTTGGATGGAACTAGAGCGTATTATGCTTAGCGAAATAAGTCAACTGGAGAAAGACAACTATCACATGATCTCCCTGATATGAGGAAGTCGAGATGCAACGGGGGTGGGAGTTAAGGTGGTAGGAAAAGTAAAAATGAAAGAAGATGGGATCGGGAGGGAGAAAAACCAAAAGAGACTCTTAATGTCATAAAACAAACTGAGGGGGGTGGGGGGAAGAGGGGTTGGGTGAGGGTGGTGGGGTTACATCATATGTTTAAATAAAGCTTAAATAAAGTAAAAAAAAAATATTGCATTGATTTCTAGATGGTTAGTTTAACAAAAATTCTTGGATCATTACTGATAACAAAAGTACTATATGCAGAACACAATGATATAACACTGGCTTGTTCTGAGCCGTCCAAAATAGAAAAATAGAGTTTTGAAGGTTGAAAATTTTTTTAGATTTCCTGTATATTTAAATCTTTGATGAATAGATTTTTTTTCAGATTACAATTTTTATTTTTTAAAAAATATTTTATTTGTTTATTTGTCAGAGAGAGAGAGAGCACCAGTAAGGGAAGCCACAGGCAGAGGGAGATCCCAGGACCCTGAGATCATGACCTGAGCCGAAGGCAGTTGCTTAAGGACTGAGCCACCCAGGCACCCCAGATTATAATTTTTAAATTGGTTTTCTGACACATTTCAGTATAAAACAGAAGTTATATACACTTACAGATATAAATGTACATATGTAAATTTTACGTTGTATTTTGTTCCAACAAAGAAATAATTAATAGAGACCTGTATTTGTGAAAAACATGAAAACTGAAATGATTGGAGACCAGCTTGGAGACATGAGTCCAGTAGAATGTCCAGTGATGACCAGCTAGGAGACATGAGTCAGTAGCTTCGACAGTTAACTTGTGGGCTTACATAACCGTGAGTTCCTGCGGAGTTACTGGTGTCTCTCAGATTCCATATGATGACAAGAAAGCTGCAGTGTCACACATCTTTCAGGTTCAGCTCCATGTGAAAGAACCAGAACCTTTGCAAAAACCTCACAAAATTCTATTGGTCATGAGGGACTCATGCACCTTAGCCTGGGTTTTCATTATGATCAGGGGAAGTACAGAGTAGTTCAGGAATGTGCCAACTCTGCAGTGAGGTGTGAGTCAGCTACTGGAGTCTCTAGACAAGGGACAAATCTTCACATAAAATCAGAAGCTTCCAGAAGCGGCAGCAATAGACACATTTGAAGTTCTAACATTCGTGAGCCTGTCTAAGCCTTCAGGTGAGTAGAACCTCCATCTTCCTGAAGATGCATCTCTGAGTCCTAGAGAGAGGGAGGTTGATGACTAGATTAAATGCTGTAAAACAATAATAATAACACATTTATTACTCTCCTGGGAGGGGCTCAGTGTGCTGTCTGGGTGTCAGGGGCAGCATTTGGCCAGGTTGGGGCACCTGGCATCAGCCAGTGGGACCACAACAGAACTCAAATGAGAAACCATGACACCACAGGAAGTAGCTGTGATATTCCAGGAGGTGGTCAGTTGTTTGGTTTTAGAATCTATTTTTAAAGTAGTTACATGCCACAGCAAAGTTGGGCCCAAGTACAGAGTTTCCATATATACCCTCCCCGCAGCCCCACATGCATAGCCTCCCCCACCATCCCAATCAGCTGGGTTACTAAGCTCTACCACTCATTCCAGGAGCTCAGAGTTTTTCAATCAACTCAGAATTGTGAAAGAATCAGAAAATGTGATCCTCTATTTTGGTGCATCTGATCTATTCTGTAGACCAAGAGTTTTGGGTAATTATATAAGCATAACATAACTCTAGTGCACTACCCAAGATGATTATTCCAAGGAACCAATCACCAATTAACCATCGCCTCAAAACTCTGTAATTACCCTGCAAGCAGTATTGCTTAATATAAAAAGCCCTGTGCCTTATCTCAGCCCTGCCCCACCCATTCCCGGTGACTTCAGAGAGCCAATCTCAATGCAGAGTACACCCCCAGCATCCTCAGCCCAGCAGTGCTTTCCTGGGAACACAGGTCTGCCACTGTGTGTTTCTGGACAATGTGGAAAGTGATGCCCTTCATTAGGAGACGGACTTTTTTTAAAAAAATATTTTATTTATTTGACAGAGAAAGACACAGCCAGAGAGGGAACAGAAGTGGGGAGTAAGAGAGGAGGAAGCAGGCTTCCTGCTGAGCAGGGAATCCCCAGGTGGGGCTCAGTCTCAGGACCCTGGGATCATGACCTGAGCCGAAGGCAAGTGCTTAACAACTGAGTCACCCAGGCACCCCAGGAGATGGACTTTTGATTGCACTTACTAAATCCACTCCAGTGTTACAGTGTTTCAAAGTCTTTGGTTCTTTCACTATAACAACAATTTGGAGTGTCATGGAAGTAACTAGAACTTTACCAATGCCTTACTTAGCACCTAGAAGGTAGAGTCTCTAGTAAGGACACTTGCACTAATGAATCTAACCCCTTCTATAGTCATTCTCCCATCAATGAGATAAATCCTTTATAAAGGCCTCCGAGGTATGGGCTGGCATGAGGGCCTAGTAAGGTGCTGAGTTTGATTTCTCTGAGCCCCCTCACCTTCCTGTATTTCGTCATTTTCAAGCTCAAGGCTCTGACTAGCTCATCATCAACGTACTAAATTTTTATGAGACCTTGCAAGATTGTGAACTGTGCTGTTTTTCCTCAGCCCCCTGCAAAATCAATATTTGAGTTTGTTTTTTAAGTACTTCTGCCACTGCTGGAAGGGATCAGAAATTATTTCAGTGGTTCAGAAAAGCCCTTGGGTCGGTCTATTACATGAGTGAGGGATTTAAGATTTCGAGGGTTTCATTCTCTTTCTTTTCTCAGCTGTCTAGGTCTCTTTAAATACGGCATCCCCACCCTTCAGTACAAAATCTCCACCCAAGGGCCTTGAATTCTTCAAGCCCTTAACACTGGGTCTCTGTATCAGTCAGCATCCCAACAGGAAAGAGAACATTCAGAGGGCAAAAGAGGAAAGTTTAATTAAGGGAGTACTTTAAAAGTTGTGAGCAAGATGAATCATTCCAACTCAGGCTAGCAAGAGCAGGAAAGCCATTCTCACAAGTGCTGAGATAGGTAGGATGGCCCCAGACTTCATGCCCTTCCCTGAATCTCAGAATGTGATCTTATTTGGAAATCAGGCCATTGCAGACAGCTGTGGTCCAGCCTTCTGCTAGTGCCTTCCGCTGATGCAATGTAACCCAAAGCCGGGGGCAAAGGAGTCCTGGGTGTCAGCCTTGCAAGCTCGAGATGGAGGGAGAAGGGATGTGGGTTGTGTCTGGAGGGGTGAAGGGAGACAACCCTGCCTTCTCCTAAACTCTTGACGTGAACTCTGTACTTTAGGCCATGTGATAACTTAATTCACCGTTTTTCCATTTCGTGATATTGAGGAACTCAGAATTAAGGTCAAGGAGGGAGAGTCTGGCTCAGAAAAGGGACAAGCCTGCATGTGCAAAACTCATGCCCTGTGAGAGTCTGGTCCCAACACCATCATTGTGCCTTCACATCACAAACCTTCCCTGCAAGATGGGCAGACTGGGATCCTGGAGTCCACCTTTTTGACAGCTGCTGCTTGACATCTTTTGTGCCTATTGCCCCCAACCAAATGCAGTTTTAAAAGAGCCCCCTCTGTCCTCCTGCCTCTCTCCTTTTCTCCCCTCTGTCTTCTCCCTCCTTCTCTTTCCTCCTGCTTCAATCTTCATCCCCATCTTTTCTGCACTACCATCTTCTGCATTCTATTTCTAGAGCAGAATATCTGCTGCATCTAATGTAGCTCACACCACTTTGCTGTAGCTCTAAGTATTGGAAAGTGCAGTTCGGGGTATCCATAGTGGGGGATGAGTTTCTGCCCCACCAAGCTTAAAGAAGACATTTAGTGCCTGGGCACACAAAACATGACACTCCTACAAATTCTTGTAGGAATTATCATACAAGCTTCCACATGCATTATTCATAGCCTTCTTTTATAATAGATTGTTAATTCTCAATTACTGTAGAAAATTTCATCCCAACTGAGTTGAATTAATTATTATGTGATGAATTTTTAAACAAGAAATTTTAAATAAAATATTTCTGATTTTCAAGTATATGCTACTGACATAAACTCCTAGTATCCCTGGAATTATTCAGAGTTCAACAACCTGTGAAATTAATTAATGTCTATTTAAACAACTTACAAAATAAATTGGTTAAAAACTGGGAAAATTTGAAAATAGAGATTAAAACCTAATAGAATGTTTTATTAAAACATCATTATGCCTGACCTCCCAGAATTATAATTTAAAACTTAGGGATAAAATTTCAGTTACACAAAAATTTACATGATGTCTGCATTTCACTATTTTTGTTCCTTAGAATTTGAAATTGAGAGTTTCTTGCAGAATCACTACGCATTAATATGATCTCAAGTGAGACCTCTGACACATTTAGCCACATTGTCTAAGATAAACATGAGACACTTGGTATAATCTAACTTCCTAAAATTTCTCAAGTCTATTGGCAGGGATCAATTTGAAAAATATTTATTTAGAAGAAGAATGTACTTTCCTCAAAGGAGGTCATGAGTGAGCCCAACACATGCCTTCTGGCAACCGCATGTGTCCACCATGAAGGCCCTGCACTCACTGTCCCTGCCCCTCATGCTCACAGCCATGGCAAGGCTTCCTGTCAAGGATTCAGTAAGACCGTAGGCCAGTTCAGGGCAGCCAACAGGGGAGCTTAAACTGCGGGTCCCCGTAAAGCACTCTGTACCTCTGTTTGGTACTTTTCGTCATTTGTCGATACCCTCTGAAAACCTGCACTCTGTAGAAGTCAAGGGCACGGTCAGCGAAGCCCTGTATCTTATCCTCCTGGAATACACCTTCTCTTTCTGTTCTGAGGACAACCTGGTTCTGCTCCACACATGCTGTTCCCCTGTGCCTTCCAAGAATGGCTGCATTGCTTCCCACGGATGTGTGTCCTTGGGCCAGGAGGTGAGGTAGAGGCTTCCAAGAGTCTCACAACAGCCTCCAGAGAATTCACCCTCCTCCCTTCAAATAACATTCTTACTGCTGTCTTTGTTGTTTTTATTATTATTTTACCTACTACTTGCATTGTTCCTGTCATCTCTTAACTCTTAGGTCACTGCTGTTCATTTCTGGATAATTCTGGTACCACACAAGAAATACATCTGCTGCTACATTTAGTTCTTGGTTATTTCACTCTACATGTAGAAGGGCTTTCCTGCACCTTGACCTGTCACTTCTTTGCACTCCTCTCCTCTACCATCCTTGCCCTTGCTCCAGGGCTATATCCTAGAAATTGCTGTTACCTAAAACCTTCAAAGAATCCCTCATTGCCTCCTAACCACCTATCCTTCCTGCTAACTTCCACTTGTCTCTTGTACCCAACAAACTTTCTACACCAGCAGGACATCTAATTTGCTATTCCTACCATCTTTCCATCATTCTTTGTGCATCTCCAGGAGGGTGAAGAGTCTCACTGAAATTTCAACTCAGCTCTCACACATTTTCCTTATGTATGCCATTCTGCCCCCCGCCCCCCATTTCCTGTTTGTACTCACTTGGCAAGAATCTTCAGATTCTACCTAAAGTTGAAGCTGGATAGAGAAGATCAAAATCACTCTGAGTGACCTCATTTAAAAAACTAATGAATTGTTGAGCATTATATCAAAAACTAATGATGTACTATATGCTGGCTAACTGCACATAATAAAAAGTTTAAAAACATAAAGACAAGTAGAAGATCACTAAGTAAGTAAATAAATAAAATAAAATAAAAATTAATGATCGCAGACTTATATGGGCTTTCAATACTTCCTGAAAATTACATTATATGTTTCTATTTTATTGGTCCTTCTTCTTCCTTACTCAAATTATCTTGTCTCTTCTCGAACCTCTATATCTTCTCTCTCATGTTTGCTCTCAGTTGATAACTTTGCTTTTTCCTTCTCCAAGAAAATCAAAGCCATCAGAAGAGAAATCCCATAGCCTGTCACCACCATATTGACACATCTACTAACATTGGGTTCTCATATTCCCTACATGCTTCCAACAGTAGATGAGATATCCCTGTTCCTTTCTGAAGGAAAGGATCTGAAACTTTTCTTAGATACACTGCTCCAGCAATTCTCAGATCTATCCCCACATCATCAAATTCTACCTCATTACTAAAGCATTTCCATCAGTACAAAAATATGCTATGAAATGTACTTTCTTCTTTATAAACAAATATATACCCCAAAACTTCTTATTTTATTCCTTGCCAACTTCCTGTCTGTATCTCCTCCCCTTGCAGCAAATATTCTAGAAAACATTCTCTATATTCCCTTTTTCCAATTTCCTCTTACTTTCTCTCAACCCACCACACCAACAAAACTGCTCTCAACATGATCACCACTGACCTTGTTGCAGCTACAACAAATGCTCAGTTCTTCGTTGTGCTTTATTTGATCCAATGAGAGAAATGGACACAGTTGATCACTTTTTCCTCCTTGATACACAATCTTTCAGTAGATTTCCAGAGCACATCACTTTCTTGGTTGTATTCCTACTTCACTGATTACTGTCCCTCGGTTTATTTAAAAGGTTTCTTCTTCTATACTTGCGTTCTTCATATTGTAGTGACCAGTGCTTGGTCTTAATATCACGTTTCTTCTCAGTGTATACTCATTCCACAATGTATCCAGTTTCACAGCTTTACAAGTTATCTTCATGCTCATGTCTCTCAAAATTCTACTTCTGCCTCAATGTAGCATCCTCTTCAATTCATCTACCCAAGCCACTGCTTAACATCTTCACAGAGATATCTCAAACTCAAGATAACCTCAACTAAACTGATGATCTTCAGTTTTCCCCCACCGAACTCAAGTCTTAAATTTGGCTTAAAATATTGAAGCTATTCTTGGCCTCCTTTCTCCTAGGCTAGCCTCAACCAGTCAAAGGAGAACCTCCAAAAGATGTAGAGAACAATCTTCAGAGTAGGTGTAGACCCTGAGCGCTCTTTAACTAATTTGTCTGGTACCCCGTATGGCATGCACCACCATCAGCCATCATTTGTTGGATTATTGCAATCACCTTATCTCTGCTGCTTTTCTTGCCCCACAATCTATTCCTCACAGAGAACCAAATGCACCTTTCAAGGGATAAGTCAGACCATGTCACTCCTCCACTCCAAACTCTCGGATGCCTCCCCTTTTAATTCAGGGTAGAACCCAAATCCTTCCCAAGGTCTATGAAGTCCTACAGTGTAGCCACCCCCCACCAAAGCTCTCTGATCCTACCTCCCGCACACCACCCCTTCCTCTCTTTGACCACACCGACACAGCATTCTGGCCATTCCTCAAACACTGGTTATTCTCCCTTTTTAGCTGGGTTTCACTGCCTTGTTGCTCTGCCTGAAACAACATCACCTAGATATCCTCACTTTTCAGTTTTTGGTCAAATGTCATTTTCTGCATGAGGTCTTCCTACACATCTAAAATAATACAATGGCCCTTTTCTTCCTTGGTTTTCCTGATCCTTCTTAACCAATTTTCCTTATTCTTATTATTATTCCATAGCACATATCTAACATACTGCATAACAGATGTATTTATTGAGCATATTTTTAATTCATCTGTGTCTTCTGCTAGGATATTATTTCGAAGAGCAGAAATCTTTGCCCATTGTACTCACTGATGTATCTCAAGATCTGAAAAATGCCAGTTTCGTTATAGTGCTCAGCAACTATTTTGAATTCCTATATCACACATTATTGACACAAAACTTAACATGTTGAACTGAAGTAAAAAGCAAAATGCCACTCTTCATCTGCTTCACTTCCGACAATGATAGGTACCCATGGAGGACTAGAAGAGGGTTCTATTTCTTATCACCAAAAACTTTTGCAACAATTCACACCTATATTATGGTGTGAATATTTTTATAGAAAAAAAACTTTTAATTTACATGTCCAGAACACAATCTCTTTCCAAATTAATACAAATTTGTTTTATATTTCTGAAAAGAATAAATACTCAAATCTTGTGACACTTCACTGGCACGTCACTTTATCCTCGCTGTTTTATAAAATTTGATTTTTCAACCTTGTCATGCATCACTCAAAAATTTTCCTCAGCCAAAGCAAGCTGTTGCCTCATACCATTCTGTGTACTGCTGTACCTCGGAGTCTTCCGTGCAGTCCTATTTCATGACATGTGAAGGCACGTAGCAGAATTAAGGTGTCAGAATGTTGCCTTTTGATTATCTATGTTTGAAACAAACAAACACATAATCATAGTAGAAAGCCTTCTCCAAACCCATTTTTTCATATTGCAAGGGAAAAATCTCCAGGAGACTTATTACATTTAGAAGACTCATTCCTATGGAAATGCTATTTATTATTTCAAGGAAAGGATTTGCATCTCCCCAGATTGTAAATCCTTGGAAGTTGTATCCACACTTAAGATAGATCCTCTCTCCCTACCAAGCGTCATTTCCTGCAGTGGTGCGTGCCCAGTGGGCAAAGGGAAAAGTGTTGATGATGGGAACATCATAAAGTAAATTATATTGCCTTGAAGGCACTATCTACAGTAACTGCACATTCTATTCTTATTAGTGCCTTATATCTTGATAAAGGATTTGTCTCAATAAGCCTGTAGCACTAACTTACTTGAATTGATTATATATATCACAGTTTAAATAGCTTTCATCTGACCCATTTTAAATTCATTGCTTTATAATTTCTTTATGAGACAGGATAAGTAGGAGTAGGCAAGAGAATTCTGTTCTATTACATTCTGATTTTTTACATGTTGAAGAGCATTTTCCATGTGCTAAAGTCAGTTAGGTCTATTTTTCACAATGAAGGAAATTATAAAGAAAAAAGAAGTTAAAATTAAATTTATTTACTTAATTCTATAACTAATTCACACTTTTGTCCACAAAAATTGTAATTACTAATCAAGAATTCAATTGAAAAAAGTTAATGATGCTTTGAAAAGCCTTTTATAATTGCTTTTATACCTTCTTTAAGAATATCTGCTTCACTATATCTGCTGGTTGTCTCCTCTTTATCTAAAGTAAATATCATAAATCTTTCTAATTTCATTTATAAATCTATCCAGTATTTTTTACATCTTTGTTAATCTGTCCTTAGGTTGTCTTTTAAGATGTATGTGGGTTAATCTTCGCCATTATACACTCAGTATGTTTTTCCCCTAATGGGCCCCTAAGAGGCCTCTCTAACCCCCTCTTGGTTTTCTGAAGGGACTGATAGATGAGTGAATAAACTTTAAAAATAACAAAACTTCTTGATACCGCTTTTATTTGTTTTCAGTTCTTAGAATAACTTAGCTCTTCAGTGTATCAATCATAAAGTTTTATTTAAGCCCATGCAGTGGAGGGTTAATGGTTAACCCAGAAACAAATACCATGATTTGAGCTTGGGGTGAATCGTGTTTTATTTCTAATTAAATAAGCCTAAGTGTATTTCTAACAAATGATATTTGCTTAGCTGTCTGTTCTCAGTTCTTATCCTATTGTTTATTTCTTGACAGGAATTATTCCTTTTTTTTTTTTCTAACATGACTTATTCTGTAATATATACATATATTTTCTGAATTCAACTTATTTCCCAGAAAATGTGTGAGATGAGCAAAATGACTGTTGGGGATGTATCTCTGTCCTCTGGCTCTCTGGCAGCTCACGCCCATAGGATTCATGCCCTATGCCTCCACAGATTCAAACACTGACAAAATTTCTTGGGCACTTCTATATTTTGCTTCTTAATTTTAAGTCAGAGTATGTCAAAATATATTACTTAGTTTTTTTGAAAAACTAAAACTTCTCCACTCACTTTTCTCCTGATTATTTTTCTTTTACTTTTTTCTTTTGATTGCTTTTCTCCATACAATTACTTGGAAATCATTCTAGAAAAATAATAATACATCTAGAACTTTAGATAGCAATTATATTTCTAAAAATGAAACAAACAGTAGAAAAATATGTTGACTTTTGCAGTTTATTTTCCTTTTTCTTTTTCTTTTTTTTTAAGATTTTATTTATTTATTAGTTAGAGAGAGAGAGAGAGAGAGCACAGGCAGACAGAGAGGCAGGTAGAGGCAGAGGGAGGAGCAGGCTCCCTGCCAAACAAGGAGCCTGATGTGGGACTCGATCCCAGGACGCTGGGATCATGACCTGAGCCAAAGGCAGCAGCTTAACCAACTGAGCCACCCAGGCGTCCCATATTTTCCTTTTTCAATTAAAAATATAGATTAAATATGTTTTTGGGAACGGCTTATTTATAGTCATATATTGTCCTTTCTCTTTGAGAAATTTAAAACAAGAGAGCAATCATATTTTTAACATACTCATAGAATTGCTATATTTCATTTTGTAGAGGTTTCTAACTCAAGCATTTTCTGTATTAATCAGCTGGTCACAAAACAGCCTTTGATTGAGATGATTGGCATTTATTTCAATCTCATTAACACTGCTGTTAAATTAACTTTTACTTTACACTGCTTCTGACATTAGAGTCACATTTCACACCGATTTTATGTTTAAATGTGCATTGATATCATTCCTCTTTATTAAATGACAATTTCTATTGTGACATTGAGGCTCACACTCAAAAAGGTCAAGTGAGTCTTCTCTGCTTGTTTGCCCAAGCACGGCCTCTGTGTTGTATGTCGGATGCTCACCTTCAATTCTTCAATCCCACTCAGACCCCAGTCCTGCACCTGTTCCTGTTTCTCCCGTGGCTTCCATTAAAGCTTCACTACCAACGCGAGCCCCTCAAAGGGCCCAGCCACCTGGTACATAAGACTGTGAGGGTGTCCAGTGACTCCCACAACTCCCTGTGCTATTCGGACCTCCCTCTAACTCAGTATTTTTTACCCTTGTTATTTCATTATACATAATCTCCTTCCCATGGAGGCTAGAACAACTTTTTAATTATTCAAGGCAACTTTGCAATACTTAAAGTAGAATCATTCCATCATTAGAATTTTAGTCAAGTTTAGAAAATGAACCAGCAATGGGACAAAGTTATGTCGGCTTAGGAGGCCTCACTCCTGTGCTAACTAGGACTTATCTAAGAGTCTTCCTTCAGTTTCTGTAAACCACAGGGGTTGCCATCATTTCTGAATTTTCACTTCTGAGCTCACATGAGCCTAAGAGATGGAAGATTTTTCAAAACACATTTCAAAGGAGATTCCTAGTGAGAGAGTGAAATATCACCCGAGACAGTTCTATGTCACTAGTGAAGTGGACATTTTCAAATAAAGACTGTCTGCGCTTTAAGTCTATTGAAAGAGAAAAAGAAATATCATGATAAGTACTTATTGATAATGCCTCATTTTTGGGTCTCCAGGAAAATTATCACTCCTTAGATTCAGAGACGAACCTGGTGCTTTGCCCCTGTAAGGACCTACTTACCTAGTTGAGATTAATGTTTATTTCTGAAATATTTCTTCGAATTTATATTGGCTTCTGTTGCAATCAGTTTTAATACTGGTGATATTTTTTCTTATATTAAATCTTTCAAGAGTATCTAAATTACATGGCCTGAAGAATAGAGACAAGAATGTATTATGCTGTCACAGTACCTGCTATTGGCATGCATAAAGACAATTACTAGCAACTGTTATCTTTTATATTAACTAAAAGCATCCTCAATGTTTAATATCCATTTTATTGTGCCTATCATACAAATGTTATGTATTTGGAATGAATTAATAGACTTAAAGAAGATGTCTCTTTCCAGAGATAAGAAAACAGAAACTCAATTCAAAACTGAAATATACATAACTAACTTAGAAAGTAAACATTTTCTTCTATGAGGAGGTATTGTCACTTCTTGTTACCAACAAGCAGCATGTCACGAGAAGACTCCTATATGAATGCAATTATGTTTTGTCATACATATTTATAAAACATGTATTATATGCCTGGTACTGTACAACTCTGGAAAATAAAACTTTTTTTTAAAGATTTTATTTATTTATTTGACAGACAGAGATCACAGGTAGTCAGAGAGGCAGGCAGAGAGAGGAAGGGAAACAGGCTCCCTGCTGAGCAGAGAGCCTGATGCGGGGCTTGATCTCAGGACCCTGGGATCATGACCTGAGCCGAAGGCAGAGGCTTTAACCCATTGAGCCACCCAGGTGCCCCTGGAAAACAAAACTTTTTAAAAAATTGGTTATGAAGTGGAAACTGACATCAATAAATAATCACATACTCTTTAAAGAATCACATACTCTTTTAAACAAATGTATAATTAAATACAAAAGGAAGGAAAGGAAGGAAGAAGGGAAGGAAAGAGAAGGGAAGAAAATCTGGAATGTCCAAAATGGATACAGTGCAGGAATTCAAAAGGAAACAAACTTTAATTGATTTTCTGAATGAGTCCCACAGATAAAGTTGAAGAAACATACATTAAAAAAACCAACTAAGGGGCACCTGGGTGGCTCAGTGGGTTAAAGCCTCTGTCTTCGGCTCAGGTCATGGTCCCAGGGTCCTGGGATCGAGTCCCGCATTGGGCTCTCTGCTCAGCGGGGAGCCTGCTTCCCCCTCTCTCTCTGCCGGCCTCTCTGCCTACTTGTGATCCCTTTCTCTCTGTCAAATAAATAAATAAATAAAATATTTTTAAAAACCTAACTAAAATCATAGAATCCACATGAAAAACAGGCCTTAGTGATTGAGACAAGATAAAAAGCAAGCTTGTTAACAATATTACACTTACACAATAGAGCTAAATAATCCCAAATTTGGTTTGTCATTTTAAAATTGTAAAATGTGAGAAAATATGGAAGTTCTATAAATAAAAGTTACTAATTGAAATTAAAAGTCCCCTGAGTGTATCAATAGAGTAGACACAGCTAAAGAGAGAAACGGTAAGCTGAAAGACAAATCTCAGTGAAATTATTGAACTTGCAGCACAGAGAAACAAACAGATAACAAAGATAAGAGAAATATTGAAGAAAGGGAAGAGTGAATCAGAAGTTACACATTTACTTAATTGAGACTGCAAGAATAACTTAAAGGGAGGCCAATATTAAAAGAAATATTAGATGAAATATTCCTGAAGTGATTAGAGGCAACAAGTCCCATTTTTGAAGGAGACATAAACATGAAATGCTTAAGATGTAAAGTGTTAAAAAGTAATATTTAAAATTCAGGAGGGGGATGTCAGATTCAAAGTGTTTGGAGGCTTTATTGTTTGAATGAAAGTAAATATCATTTATACTTTGGACTAAACATGCATGCAAAAATTAGAAACTCACTAAAGGAAAAATCAATTGTGATTTTTCTAAATTTGTTAAAGGAAAAAATAATTTTTAAGATGCCCAAACAAGCTAATATCAAAAGGAATAAAAAATTTAAAAGATGCAGAAAAGTGGAACAAGCTGAATACACACACACACACAAAACTGTGTAGGTAATTTTGAATATACTATGATCACAATAAATATAAATGATTGATATATGTCAACATATAACAATAATATCAATTTATGCAGTTTACGAGAGTCTCATAAACCTATCGACAAATGAAGCTGGAAGCAGACAAATGGTAAAAAATATACAGCTACCAAACGCTGACCCAAAAAGGGAGGTCGAGAGGGTGAAGTTGTACACATGGAGGGAAAAAAGCTATTAATTTTAAAAGCACTACTAAAAACTAACAATTGAATTAATGGTTCAATTCATTATGAAGAACATTACACATCCCAACATTGTGATTTTATAATGAGAAATATATTGTTAATCTCTATCCTTCCTTTCAGGAACTAATGTCCTAAAACCTTTGGAATTTCCCAAGTGGTGAGCACAATAAAGTATCTTTTGTTACGTTAATGAGGTGGCTTTTGGAAAACACCTAAAAATTGGGGCTGGTTGCCTGAGGAGCCCTACGTGATTAGAGGGTTAGATCTTTTGGTTTCACCTTCTGACCTCTGGGGTGGGGACAAGTGCTGGTTGTTGGACAATCACCAATGGCCAATGCTTTAATCAATTCTGCCTACATAACAAAGCTTCCCTAAACCCCCCCAAAAAACAAGCTTCAGAATCCACTTTGCTCACCCTATGTATTTCTTAATCAGGCCATTGATTGATATCCTTCAAAATCCTTTGTAATAAAGTGCTACTCTAGTGAGCAAATGAGTTTCCTGTGTTCTGTGAGCCACTTTAACAAATTAATTGAGCTCAAGGAGGTCATGGGAGTCTTTAATCTCTAGCCAGTAGATCAAAAGGACATATGATAAACCTGAACTTGCCACTGGCATCTGAGGTGGAGAGAAGTCTTGCAGTCTCTCAATAATTGATAAATCAACCAGAAAAAAAAAAAAAATCACAGTTTATAAAGAAGTCAGGACAACACAATTAATTAGCTTCACACATGGTCATATGGAAACCATTTCACCACAAATTGGAAACCACTCATTTCTTTCAATGCACATAAATACATTTCAGCACAGGCAACATATATAAATTTTGATCACAGTAGGCCACATATCAAAACTTAACACATTTCAAAGAATTAGAATCAGATAGGCAAATTTAACAAAATGTACAATGAGGTTAAAATTTGATAATTGTTTAATAATGAAAAAACCCAGGGAGCAAAATAATATTTTAATGTATTTTTTAAAATAACTAAAACCTTAGAGGAAGTACTTTAGACTTAAGTGGTGTCCTTAGCAGAAAATAAATTCCTGAAATTAGGGGCACCTGGATGGCTCAGTGGGTTAAGGCCTCTGCCTTCGGCTCGGGTCATGATCCCAGGGTCCTGGGATCGAGCCCCACATCAGGCTCTGTGCTCAGCAGGGAGCCTGCTTCCTCCTCTCTCTGCCTGCCTCTCTGCCTGCTTGTGGTCCACGTCTGTCAAATAAATAAATTTAAAAAAAAAATTCCTGAAACTAATGAGATAGAACATCCAACTTAAGAAATTAAAGAAGAGAATAAATCTTAAAACACAGAAAGTAAAATAAGAGCAAGAGAAATTTGTAAAACAGAAAAAATGAGGATCAACAAAACTAAAGTCAGTTTTTGCAAAATATTAACAAATTGAGAAAATTCCATCAATACTAATTTATTTTATTTTTTTAAAGATTTTATTTATTTGACAGATACAGTGAGAGAGGGAACCCAAGCAGGGGGAGTGGGAGAGGGAAAAGCAGGCCTCTTGCTGAGCAGAGAGCCCAATGCGAGGCTTGATTTCAGGACTCTGGGTTCATGACCCAAGCCGAAGGCAGACACCCAAGGACTGAACCACTCAGGCACCCCCATCAATACTAATTTAAAAAATGAGTGACACAAATGAACATCAACAACCCAAGATGCACCAAATGTTAATGAGATTCAGAGAAAATATTGGACAAAATTCAAAGAATATGAGTAATGTTTTCATGTAGAAAATAAGCAATAGGCAAATTCCTTAATCTGAAAATGGGGCTCTAACATTGTCTTATGCAAGCATGGTACTTACAGAGAAAAGGTAAGTAGTTCAATTTAAAGTTAGGGGGAAAAACTCCACAGAATGTTTACTGTAGCAAATTACATTCAATATTGCAGTAGAAATTTTTTGTAAAGTAAATATGTAAAATAAAAAAAATGAGTGTAAAGATCAGAGAAGAAGTGCTGCTGAGAATGGTCAGAGATGATATGACTATTTAGACAGAAGCCAAGCCACAAATGACCTTTAGACAAAAAAAGACTTTATTAGTTTGAGTTGTGATATCAATATAGAAGTTAATTGTATTTCTATTCAATAGTATTGAACTGGGAGAAAATGTTAATTAAGTTCATCAACAAACAAAAGATAATATATAAGGTACAAAAAGATAAATCTAAGTAAAGTAGACATGATTTTACAGTGATCATTTAAGCCTTTAATAAAAGGGATTGCAATTATGGACAGAAAAAAATAGTGTAAATATGTCAATTTACCACAAATATACTATAGAGTTAATAAAATCTCAATTTAGTAGAGTAGTTTATCCCTCTCACTGGAAAAGTTTATAAGATCATCCTAAAATGTATTTAGAAAAAGAAAAGACTAAGAAAAGTCATGAAAACTCTGAAAAATAACTAATCAGAAGATCTTCTTCAATCAAATGTCCAGATCTTAATACTGCAATAAGAGTTAAGTCATGAGAGTAATTAAGATTATATATATACATGGATGCGGATAGTAAAATAGAACAATAGAATAGAACAGAGAGCCCAGAAATAGGCAGAAAGTCATGAGATCAAGCCCCACATCAGGCTCTTTGCTCAGTTGGGTAGGGGATGGGGTTTGCTTGAGAATTTTCCCCCTCTCCCTCTGCTTCTCCTTCAGCTCTCCTTCTCTCTAAAATAAATAAATATTTTTTTAAATGTGTTCTTTTTAATTAATTAATTTATTTATTTGTCAGAGACTGGGGGAGACAGAGCGCACAAGCAGGCTGAGCAATAGGTAGAGGGAGAAGCGGGTTCCCCGCTGAGCAAGGAGCCCCACTCAGGTTCCATCCCAGGACCCTGGGATTATGATCTGAGATGCAGACACTTAACCAACTGAGCACCCAGGTGTCCCAATAGATAAATAAATCTTTTCAAAAACATGAAAATACAAACTGCAAAGGAAAACATAAATAAGATTTTTTTTAAAGATTTATTTGTTTGAGAGAGAGAAAGCAAAAGCAGAGTGAAGAGGCAGAGGAAGAGGGAGAAGCAGGCTCCTTGCTGATCAAGGAGCCTGATGAGGGGCTCCATTCCAGGACCCTGGAATCATGACTTGAGCCAAAGGCAGACACTTAACCAACTGAGCCACACAGGTGCCCCAGTAAAATATAAATAAAAGTAACTAGAAATTTAAGACTTTTGTTTATCACATGTCATGATAGATAAGATGAAAACACACATGTACAAAGTGAGGAAAAATGTAATATAGCCAATGAAATATCAGTATACAGAAGCCCAGTTATATGTTAGATGATAGATGATAGATTAAAAAAAAAAAAAGCGAGAGAATGACATATGACACATTGGAATAAAGTAAAAACATGAATAGGCATTTCAGACATAAAACAAAACAAAATATGGATGGCAGATAAAAATATGAAATGTTGACTTCTGTCATTAGTAATCAGGAAAATGTATATAAGGTATATTAAATACATAATAATATATGATTTTTAAGAACACTATTTCTAAAAATTAATGTCAGGCAATGCCATTTGTTTTTGAGAATACAGGAAAATTATAGTAATTGTAAACTTCTGTAAATATAAATAATTTAAATCATTAGAAGATTGTGTTATCATCTAACATTGTCTATGAACCAACAATTTCACTCATAAGAATGTGCTGGACAGAAACGTGACTGACTATGTTCCCCCATGGGATATGCATGAAAGAATGAAAGAGGATGGAAGGAAGGAAGGAGGGAAGGAGGGAAGGGAGGGAGGAAGTAAAGGAGGAAGGAAGGGAGGGAGAAAAGGAGGAAGAAAGGAAAGAAAATGTTAGGGAATGACAACCCCATTGGCAAGAGGATAGATAATTTGATTTATAAAGCAAAGCATTACAAAGCAATGAAAATAAACTGCAACAAAATTACATAAAATAATCTTAAAAATGAAATTTTCAATGAAAGGGAGGTGGCAGAGAAATACATATAACAGAATGACTTTGGTCATATAAATATTATAAATATGTATATATAAACAATGCAGTTATAAGATATTTACCCTTATGATAAAATGGTCAAATAAAGCAAGGACATTCCTAGCATAAAGTCCAGCATGGTGATTAATCTTCATGTAGGAGGCCTGGCATTCCCCGTGGTAAGTTAGGTGGTGAGTCTCCAGTAGTCATTTCTAATTATCCCTCAAATTGGGCAAACCTATTTTATATGCTTTTTTTTGTTACATGTCCTGCATCCAAAAAGCAAAGGTTGGGAGTGAGGAGAGAAAAGAGCATTCCAATTAGAAAGAACGACTCATTTAAAGCTTCATCAGTAATGACTTCATGGTACCTGAGAAGATGAATGATGCATGAACATCGTGGAGGAGTCCAAAAAGGAGGAGAAAATGAGCCTAGATAGGAGCTGGGACCTGGGGGGGTGGGAGAGGCAGGAAGTGTGACATTTGATGACCATGCTGCACATTTTCCTCTGGATCCAAGAGTGACTGTGACATGGGATTTTCCTCTTGAATACACAGCCCTGGGGCTGTATGGGAAAAGACAGAAAGAAAACAAGGTGGGAGCTCATGAAGTGTGCAGAGTAGATGAGATATGGTCAAAACGATGGACACAGAGACCAGTACCATATCTGAGAGGTATTTAGAAATAGGAAAATCAAAACCCTGCACTAAAAAGTCTGGAAGCAACAACATTTTCTTTGTAATGAGAACACTGCTGCTTCACTTCTATCTACCACTCCCCATAAAAGGAATCAGGAGTTCCAAGGGAAATGTCTGATTAAAAGTCTGGGGGAAGAGCGAACACTACACTGTGATAGCTCCTCAGGCCAGAAATCAGAGAAAAGCCTCAAAATTTAAAGAGGCAAATCAAAAGAAAGAAACCTGCTGATCTGGGTGAGACAGAGTAGCTTGCAGCATGCCAAAGGTCCTAACGGGAATGAGAAGAAAGACAAATAAAACGCACAAAGTCACCTTCTAAGAGCATCAGTGGGCTGTTGAAGTAGAGAGGACAAGAGGAGCTGGGAATGCAGATGTGAGAGTCCTTGGAGGGAACTGCCCTTTACCGCCGCCAACAGGTCAAATCAAGCATCACCCATAGTGGGAAATCTACTAGGACAGTCCTTGATGGGGTGCAGTAAAGTCAAGCATAAATCATCCCTGAATCCCCCAGTACTTTCATGAAATATAGTCAAGCCTCCAGACTTCTTTCCTGTTTGTAAGAGACACAGGGATGAATCGTGGAATTAAACATCAAGAGAATCAAACAAAGAGTGAGAAAGAGTCTATCAGAAAACTAACCTTTCATGAACCTTTAAAAAGTCAGTGTCCTAAGCAAGGTGTGGGCCCCTTCAAGACTAAAAGAGAGGAAAGAGTCAAAAACTTGCAAAGATTAAAACTAGATTGAATCTTGATTTTAATTTTAAAGAGAACAAATATTCTCACAGTAATTGAGTAAATTCAAATGAGAACTCAATATTAAACAAAATTAAACTTTTTTTTCTTTAAACTTTTTGGTTTAAACATATAATGTAACCCCACCCCCCTCTCCCAACCCCTCTCCCCCCCACCCCCCTCAGTTGTTTTATGACATTAAGAGTCTCTTGGTTTGTCTCCCTCCCGATCCCATCTTGTTTCATTTTTTTCTTTTCCTACCCCCTTAACCCCCACCCCCGTTGCATCTACACTTCCTCATATCAGGGAGATCATGTGATAGTTGTCTTTCTCCAGTTGACTTATTTCGCTAAGCATAATATGCTCCAGTTCCATCCATGTCATCACAAATGGTAAGATTTCATTTCTTTTGATGGCTGCATAGTATTCCATTAAAAAAAAATAACAGGGTTGCCGACCAAATTTCCAAATTAATCTGTCTCACAGTTCTCACTGTGAACATTCATTCAATTGGCAGGTTTTTAGTTGGGATTATGTAATTCCATCCATTGCAATCCATCCGATAATCATTTTAGGCTTTTTTTTTAATCCCATAAAATACCCCTTATCTCAGGAATTCCTAGGGGCATATGGGTGGCTCAGTCGGTTAATCATTCAACCCTTGATTTCAGCTCAGGTCAAGATCTCAGGGTAGTGAGATCAAGCCCTGTGTGAAGCGCCACACTCAGCAAGTAGTCTCCTTAAAATTCTCTCCCTGTGTCCCTCCCCCTGCTCACATGCTCTCTCTCTGAAATAAATAAATCATTGTAAAAAAAAAATAAACTTTTTTATTTTTTTTAATTTTGATAAATGTACTGCTATTGGCAGATATTCTAAATATCCAAAAATCTAAGTATCCATAGCATGAAACAATATAAGGGATAAAATGGGGGGGGTGAAAATCTCCTTTTTCAAGAAAACTACTATTTAATTAATGTAGAATGGATGGAGAAAACCCTGCTTTTTGCAACTCTGCATGTAGTAATTTCTTCAGGAAATTATTGTAAAAGGTGGTCATTGCCCTCATTCTTCAATAGACGAATGCCAGTGCCTTTGGACAGGAAGTGGGGTGACCTCTGCTTTGTACATAAGAGTGAATATCACCAAAGTGTGTGCGGGGGTGTGCGGGGGTGAGACAGAGAGGGAAGACAAATATGGCCAATTATGACAATTTTCTTATATTTGCATGGTAGTGTTCTTTTTGACATTTCTTTAAGTTTAAAATTTCTGTGTTTGGGAAATTGAGATTGAGGGAGCCTATGCTACTTGTCAAAATTTAAAAATAAAACAAACAAGCAACAGCACAACTGTCATCCATAGTGTGAAGATGCTGTAAAACCATGCTGACTACAAGCTATTGATAATGCCATGTGTTAACATCCAACAGAGATCTCTGGTCCAAGAAGAAAATGGGCAGATTAGATAGATGGGTAGTTAGCTAGCTAGAGGACAGATGATAGATAGATAGAGATGATGAATGATAGAAAGATAGAGATGATAATCGATTATAGAAAATAAACAGATAAGTGGATACTTTTAAATATGTAAACTCACAACACATTGAAAGAATTAAAAGAGGGAACTTTTTTATTTACTTCAGCATTTTGTATTTCCTCCTACATATTTTAACAATCATCTCAAAACTATTAATCTGTGAACCTCATATATTAATCAAATATCAAAGATTAACCATAATTTAATGAAATTGACATATCTCATTCTAGGTTAACCTATGAAAAAAGTATTTTCAATGCATATCTTTCAGCAATAAATATTAATTTCAAACCTAAACTCTGAATTTATAGGTTGGGAGTGGCAGGGTGATGATTTTTCCTAGACTTGCAGGGTTAATAAGTGACTTGATAGTTTTACCCTGAGAAGTGCGTGAGTTTAGATAGCTCATTTTTACAATTTCAAGGGAGTGTAGAAATCACTGAATATCTTGGGGAGCATTAATAAAATGTGGTGACAACAGCTTTTAATACTGAAATCACTCCCACAGCGAGCCTGCCTTGTGCACAGCGAGTAATGAGGAGATGCCCGGGAGATGAGGCTGAACACAGCTGAAGGAAGGGCAGATTTCTTGTCATTTCTGCGCGTGCCTAGAAAACTCTGAGCATGTGTGCGCAGTTTTCAAAATGCAGCAGGTAAGTATGGCAAATGTTAAGTGCTGTTTTAAGCAAAGCTGAGGTCAATTCTAATTTTTTTTTTTTTTTTTTGGTTCAGGACACACAGACTCCAAGCCTCTCCCAGCAAGATTTTGCTGAAGCAGAAACAGCTTTGCATTTTTCCACATTTCTGGATCTAGTGGTCCTCTTTCCTTCCCATTTCATGTTCCATGTAAAGGAAAGTTTTTAAATGCTTCCACTTCCTTGGACACTTAAAATTTATATTTCATGTAATTTATATTTATCTATTTATCTTACCTTATTTAATACTATTATATTTACATATCTATATTAAATTATGTTACATTTAATATTAATGCCATCAAACTATTCACACTGAACGCATAAGTCTTCTCAGAAATTTTCATTAATAAAATCTATCTTGAATGAATCAGAAGTGAATTTAGTAATTTCTGTAACATTTTATCAAATAACTCAAGAAATATTCAGGAAATACTTAACTTCATAACAACTTTATTAAACGAGGTTAGCTATCTAATTACTGCAATTCACAGAAAAAAAGTCCTCATTTTAAGTTATATTTAATGGTAAGTTCACCTGGTGCCCAAAAAGCAAACATAATGTACCCTTTTTCAGGAACGTGATGTCCTGGCTACAGCCCAGGCATTAGATTTCTTTCTTTCTTTTTTTCCAGGCATTAGATTTCTGTGTGACTTGCCCATAATTGTAAATTGGTTTGTTGCTGTTTCCTTATTTCTGTGTGTGCATGTGCGTGTGTGTGTGTGTGTGTGTG
>ML112049.1:29531-44274 GCA_003697995.1 Taxidea taxus jeffersonii
GTGTGTGTGTGTGTGTGTGTGCGTTGAAGTTTCTCTGACCCCTTAGAAATGTGGCTCAACCAGAACTAAGTTTCTAGTAATTTCCTAGAATTCTTGCATCTCGCTGATTCCACATTCGACTGGGCTCTTTCACCTGCACAAAATCCTAAATGTGTAACTTGGTCTTCACGACATTTTTTAGGAAATCCAAACACACGCAGCATTTCTTAGAGTAACAACTTTCCTGACAGGCAGCAAGAGGACTCGCCAAATAGGAACACGAGGTTTCTTTCCTTTCCGCCCTGCTCTCATTCGGGTTCTGTGTCCTCCAACACTTGCTCTCCTGGTACCTGATTCTCACACCACTCAGAGGCCCCTGGGAAATGGACTCCGGCCTAGACTCTGACCCCTTCTCTGGAAAGAAGCACCGCTGACAGGCCAGCTCCCCCTTCTTGACTCTGCTGGGATTCTTCTGAGGAATTCCCCCCATATTTTTACTTCAAAATATTTTTTAATCACTTCATGTGGATTTGCCTTAAAAATGAACACTAAAACAGCTTTATAAAACTATCATGTTACTTTTTTGTTGTTGTTTTCTGATTCCATGTACTTATTGGTGAAGAGTACTCAGAGTCATCATTTCATTTGGGCTGTAACACAGACTGGAGAACCGAGCCTAGTAGTGTATGCTGGTTTGCATTCCTTTTCTGACACTGACCTCAGGAATTTATGAACAGCCCTGTCTATGGCTTAGGTTTTTCTTCTACAAAATGTGGATGACAGAATGATATTTCCTAGGACAGCTCTAAGGGTTAAGTTAGTTACAGTATCAAAAGCCCTTCATGAGAAACCTGGAACCTCTCAAGCATTATGGAAATGCTAACTCAGGTTGAGACATTAACTAGTCCTCAGATACCTTAAACTTTGTGGTTGATGCCGTTATTGAATATGGTGTGTTTCTCAAGTGTTGACCCATCCTTCAGCCCTTCAGAGTTGTGCATGATTTTATGCATTGGTAAGGTTCTTGGTTTTGTTTCTCTTTCCAGTAAAATTGAGAAATAAATGCCTTCCATTTTTTCCTCTCTTTCTTCTTTTTCTTTTTCTTTCTTTCTTTTTTTTTTTTTTTCTGTATCCCCCTGTATCTAAGGCCATGTTATACATAGAAATCATGGAAGATGGTGAGTGAATGAGACTAGGTCTATTCCTGCCATTCCCATAACTTTATTTCTTCTAATATCTCATTTATATCTGAAGTCTAGATATTGTCTATAAAATCTAGGTTCCTATATACCACTATTTACACAGTTCTAACTAGCTATCTCAAAGACAACTTGAATTCAACATTGGCTATATTCAAGTCTTCCCCATTTCAATGGACTCTAACGTTATCAATTTACCTCCTTAAAGGAAAGAGGGAATCCTCTAGAATATGACCCTTTTCCTTGACCTCACATTAAGCTCAGCACCAAGTTTCATTGTTGTTTCTGCTAATAATTCTCTTATGAAAATTTTCATGAAGCCTTGCAGTGAGAGGGGTTACAGAATGGTAATGACCTGGAATTTTAATTGTTAAACAAACCATCTATGTTTATATTAATGTTTGACATTGCATAAAAATTATGTGGCTTTAAAATTTATTTTGCAAAAATATAGTGCTATATGTTCCCCATATATCATTAAATATTATTTTTAAAACACTTCCCTTACAGTTGTACATGTAATTTATATTTATTGTAAAAATTTGATTAGTACCATAAAGTAAACTTTAAAGGATAAGTTGATAATTACCCATTGGTCCAAAGGTAATTGTTATTAAAATCTTGAGATACATTATCCAATTTTACAAATGCGCATATATCGACACATATGTAACTTCTATATAAGCCTACCTATATGCAAAATTGTGACCACCAGAATTGTGATCCTCACAGATGTTTGACCCTCTGTAAGAAAATACAAAGTCAGGTGAGGCTGCTTTATAAAGTCAAGAGACCGTCGTATCATCTATCTCTGTAGTGTTTCCCAGGGTCTGACAGTATTAATTTTTAGTGAATAGTTCCTTATCTCTTATATAAATTCCTAAAATTAGAGGTTGGGTTTATTAGCTTTGCTTTCCGTCCTTCGTAAAAGTGCAAAACAGATGCTTCCCACTTCTCCTACAGTAATTGTTCCCTGATTTAAAAATCATTATCAAGTCCCTCTCTGAGGTCTAGTGTTCACAGAACCTTTCCTTACAGGCCTGAGTGCCTATGTCTTTAATCAATAGGGTTTTCCAGGAAACTCACTGTCTCATTAGCATATGGAATTCTATATGGGACACAGAACTCTTAGGAATATTGGAGTCCTTATTTGCAGATGGCAGGAATGTCAAACCAACCCTAGAGGAAGCTGAGATTTGCACCTTGCCATTCAGTAAGATGGCACTTAAACCGCTCTGCTTCACGACAAAGGATGGGTACTCATAGGCATTTCCAGTGGATAAAGATAGAGACAAAGATGTTTAAAAACAATACGCTGTTCTGCATTTACATTTGGAGGCATGAGTAGCAGGCCCCCACGCAGTCCCAGATTAATCCTACCCAGTGATTCACAGAGGTCCTGCCTTCACTTGTCAGCTTTCCATTGAAAGATAAATGAATAAATGATAAATGAATAAATTGTGAATAAAGCATCTCTTCATCATTAATCATACGAAAAATAGTGACAGCCACAGGAGAAGCTGTTTTGAATAGAAGCCAGATCACAAAACCGGCACCTAATACATAGCTTCTTAAATATTTTCTTACACTGTCAAACATAACTTTTAGAAATTAAATTTATATTCATCTAACCTTCAGAAACTTTAGTGACAGAAATAATGCTGAAAAAGTCTCCTTTTAAGACGTGATATGTTAACAGTGAATCAATAAACTATTATGGTATTTGATCTTAAGTTTTACAAGATACATAAATATACAAATATAAAACCTATCTAGATATATATCCCCAAGAAGGAAACTATATGAGAGTCACAAATTTGCACTGCAATCTGATTTAAAAAAGAAGTGTCGTAGGGACTCTGTTTCATAACCAAAGTTATTCTGTATTTTTTAAGATGCCTCATTTTAAACCTTTCTATAGATTCTTAATTTGTTAAAATAAGGCAACCGGTTATTTTTCCTTATGCCTATTAAGAATACATGTTATCTCGAAGCAAGGGAATTTTTTCTCCAAGTCAAGCCTATGGTGCATTTTTTTTTCCCCAATGTCTTTTCATGCTTCCACATCAGACACAACTTCCAAGCTCAAGTGCAGGAAAGTAAAAGTTCCCTATCCCTGGCTTACCCCTGTGTCTCTTGGTTGGCTACTGGTGAGTGAGAATGGCGAAAGTAAATGAAGGAAGTATTAGTTATGACAATTAGACAAGTGAAAGAGGTTAAAATAGAGAAAAATGTTGTTTGGGATCAGAGAGATGAGCACGTTTGTCTAGCCATCCCTCTGCTGCTCACAGGGAGAACAGAAGAATCCCAGAAGGGAGAAATCCTGGTCAGCAGACCACAGAGATGTCCTGTGCTGCTCCTTGATAGCTCAGCCTTCACAGACCGTCTTCTTTTCTTAACAGCATCCCCACGTGGGGACATTTAGATGACATAATAGCCCCTTTGTTCAAACCCAGAGATCAGATCACTAGACAATGTCCATTTCTCCTAGTTCCCAACTGGCTTCTTGTGATCTGAAAATCTGTGGCTCCAGAATGAGTATAAAGACTTTGTAAAATGCCTAGGATCATGTAATATATAGAAAACAAAATAACTGCAATGAAAACTGCCAGTTAGAAAAGGTGAACAGGGGAAATCACATATTATGTTGCTATAATTTGCTGAAAAGTGGTAACAAAGAGTTGATGCCATTGTATAAAATCAAATGCTTTCTATTGCAACCAATCTGTCCCTGGTCCTGCACCTTGAGATACAATCTCTGCCCCCTCCCCCAGCCCCACCTGTGCACAGAGAGTAAATGGGGGCACTTTCTCCTTCGGGAAATACACCATGTGAGAGCTTCAACCCCTGCCAGGGAAGGTTTGGAGGATTAGGAAACTTCTCTTGGAGGCTGAGCAATCACACACACTGCCTGGGCTTCTGGGGTCCCAACCGTCGCTTAAAGTGATTATCCAGCCCAGGGGTCAGAGAACTACAGCCCTTGGGCCAAAGCTATTCCACTGCCTGTTTTTCATGTAGCCTATCAACATTTTTTTTTTTTGCGTTTAAATCAAAAGGAAAATTACAATTAATTACATTAAAATTATGTGAAGTATATGCTTCAGCATCCATAGAAATTTTTCTTGGACCACCGTGGCCTTCGTCCTTCTGCTCAGTGTCTATAGCTTCTTTCCCGCTCAGGTGGCAAAGATATGTTCCTTGTGACAGAGACTGAGCCCAGAAAGATCTCAACTATTTACTGTCCAGCTCTTTAAAAAAACAGCTTGTCACTGCTGATGTAGATGCCAGTGTGGGGCCTTCTGCCATTTTAGCAGCTGCTTTTGGATTTCTGTTTACCTGAAGAGACCTCCTCTTATGCATGGGGGCATCTCCCTTACCACCAGAAGACATCTTATTCTTTATACAAGGAGAGGGCAAGGAGTCAGGTGAGGCTGCCTTCAAATCAGCCCTTACCTCCTCCCTGATCCTAAGACCTTCTCCGTCGTTCTGCTTCTGGGCACTAATTAGGGGTGGGGTGGGGGCAGGAGTTAATTGTTTCTTTTAACCAAATCTCATCATGATACAAAGGTCCACCATCCTGGATTTCACACCAGGCTGAAAGACTTTTTTTGTCAAGGATGTACCGGATCACTTTTCCTCTCTGTTTTCAGATATGACAACACAGATTGATGATAGTTTCTCTTCTGTAAAATTCTACTAAATGTAGCAAGAAGTAGTCAACATATGTCAAAGTATTGACATCACTTTACTAAATTTTCTAATGCCTCAGATTTGGTATGCAGAAACAGGAGTCTCGAGTTATTGTAGGTGGCAAACAGGTAGACGTTTTATTAATGTTAAACAAGACTGCGAACTTCCTAGTTGAAGACAAGGAAATAATATGCCCTATTCCCCCCTCTTAATCAGACCACTGCATGTCTCAGTGTCTCTTTCTACCCATCTTTTTTATGTGCCTTCGGGTATATTGGTCTGGATTTCTTGGGCACCAAGTGCAGAATCTGAACTCAGGTTAAGCAAAACTATGTATTGGCCCATGGAATCAGGAAGCCCAGAAGTGGACTTAGAATTCATTGACGTATGCAAGGATTCAAATGATGTGATCAAAATTCTGCGTCCCCCTCTTAATCTCTCAGTTCTGTAGTTTTTGTCAATGTTGCTTTCATTTGTTTATCTGAAATCCAATTGATTTATTTCATTTGAATCACCTACGTAGCTTCACATCGATACCTTGCCCCAAACCAGGGGGCGACGGGGTTCTTCCCCAATGCGAAAGCAGCCACAAAGAAATGATATTTTACAAAACAATCTGAAAATACGCCTTGGAATTTAAAATGAGCATCCAAACAGATTTTTTACATCATGTGAATCAGGAAGTGGAGTGGAGAATAAAATCGTATATATGGAAGAAGGTCTGAAAGGAGATGATCACTCAAGATTGTTTTGAGTGTAAAGTTTAAAACAATCTGAATTTCCATTGGTGGGAATTGTCAAATTGATAAGTTTAATAAAAAATGGCACTTTCAAAATATGAATTACTAAGCAGGCACTTAAAAATATGTATTTACATAATTAAATTTGGTATAATTGTGTAGAGAAAAAAAGTAATTGTAGTATAATATCTACAGGTTATTATTATATATTTATTTACAACAAATTATACATTTCTAAGTTACTTATATATATTTTAAAGCAAAGAAAATGGTAGGAGATACTAAAGAAAGATAATATTGATTTTCTCAAAGACAGCATTTTGGCGTTTTTCTTTAGACTTTCCTCTGAAGCCGTTACTACAGTAATGTATTTATGTATGAACTATGTAATTAAAATAAATATTCCTTTAAAATTACAAAGTATACATTATAAATTGTTATTTTATTTTTGGAAAATCTGAGAAAAATCTCTTAAAAATTGTTTGGAACTAAGATTTAATGCCTGGTTATAAATTTAATACATATAAAACCAACAACTTTCACTACAAAAAGTATAAACAGAAGGCTGGAAGATATATAGGACCAAGTTCAAATTTATAGTAGCCATGAAAAATATACACTACCTAGGAATGAAATGAAATGAAACTTATGGATTTGTAGAGAGAAAATCGTCAACTGCTTCTTAGGTACCAGGAAAAAAGTTCAAAAATATGAAAAAATTTCACAATAGATATGCTGAAAGATACATTTCTTCACAATACATAGAGTTCTTTCAAATCATATATAAAAAAACCTCTATGTGTTTGCTTTAAAAATGATATTCACCCCCCAAAATAATACATAAGCATTTTATACACATGCAAAAATAATACATTCGACTTCACTGGAGGGAACACTGTAGTAGCTGCCATAATTTCAATTACTCATCTCCAAACACCAGTTGTTTTGTTTCCAGAAATGTAGTCTAAAGATGAACTCACACAAAGGCACAACAGTGTACATGGGAAGTATTTTTTGGCACATAGTTTGCCATAGAAGCAATCAGGAAGCCTGCTAGGCATCTATCAACATAGTTGGATAAATAAATTATGTACAGCAACATAACAGTATTTAAAATGAAATCAAACTACAGGCACACAAGGTAGTGTGTCAGTGCATGTGTGTGTGTGTGTGTGTGTGTGTGTTTTGAGTGTGAGAGAAAGAATCGTTGAATGCTTGAATAAGGAATTCCAGAAAGCCTTAAAATTGTGTCATTGGTGAGGCACTGGAGTAAAATGGTGTGTTATTGTGTAACCATTTGCAGTGTTCAAAAAATTAATTTTAAGGGGTGCCTGGGTGGCTCAGTTGGTTAAACATCTGTGTTCAGCTCAGGTCATGATCCCAGGGTTCTGGGGTCAAGCCCCATGTTGGGAGTCTGCTTCTTCTCCCTCTGCCTGCTGCTCCCCCTGCTTGTGCTCTCTCTCTCTCTCCCTCTCTGTCAAATAAATAAATAAAATAAAATAAAAATTAATTTTAAAATACTCACCAAAAGCATTTTAGTTTACATAGCAAGATTATTATCAACATTGAATGTTAAAATTTGAAGTTTCCAATTATCCAGTATATGTAAATTAAAATGGCCAACATTATTTTCTGAAGAGAATTCTAGCCAGGCTTGCAGATTTATTCTTACATCTTAATTTTAAGAAGAAATTTTTATTATTGTAACCAGTTTCATTGTCATATAGGAAAAAACCGTATTAGATGCACATTAAGGGCACAGATTTGGAGTCAGACTTGGATTTGATTCTAACTACATTTTCTAGATATGTGACCTCTGTCAATGTAATATATAAGAGAATCAGTTTTTCATCTATAAGTTAAAAATATAGAGCTTAACCTCAGGAAGCTTTTGTGAAAGAATCAATGATACAATATATAGAAAATACTTATTGTGGTATCCAACATTAATATGTATTCAAAAATGGGTTTATTATTCTTCCCTGTAGTTTTTATGCTTATTTGAACTCAGATAGCTAAACCCCAAGCACTTGAAAGAAGGTAAACATCTCAGGCTCTTTGATGCTAATTAGCTTTCAGTAAATCAGCAGAAATAACAATAAAGTTGCTCAAAATACCTGTATTTTATGTATTCCTTGAAATGTCCCAGAGGTAATCCAAGGCTCTCTCTGCTGGAATATTTAAAGGAATGCCTGGGAAATACTACCATTGTACTTTAACCTCTGCAGTATATATTTTTTTTATTTGCTTTTCATATTGAAGTAACTTTTATTTGAAGAAATGTTCTAGCAGTAAAAGTGGAAAAGTTGAAAAAATAAAGCATCTTTAAAATATTTCACTTGATTAAATCAGAGAAGAAAAAGAATGGCCATGTAAACATTTGTATCTCTTGCCCTTATTCCAGAAGCCTACACTGAGACATGTTCTAAAAGCAGATGTTTTTGATTTCACTAAATACTGTATAATTTATGAGGGTCCTTGAAAGAAATGCTGTGTTGTCTTATGATCAGAATAGACCTATATTAAGGGATGCTCTAAAATCAGATGTTTCCAAATCAGGAATAACTATGGAGCGCATGAGTTATGGACATGCTGACTTGTGTGATGGACACCATTTCCTTCTCCAGGTTGGCTTCTAGAAAGCTGAAAGTTAACTTCATGGCCCACTCACAGCAAACACGAAAGGTTTTTACAAATTGATTTTTGTATTAGTCTCATTTGGGGATCCATTTTATGAGTCCTTAACTTCGTATTCCTCTTTTCTTTCCACCTGCTTCTATTCCAGGACACCTTAATGCATTTTATGTATCCATCATTTCAACAAATACTTATTGATCTTCTACTAATGGCCCAAGACCTGGGATGGGCACTAGGAGTGTGGCAGATCGCAAAGTACTTGACCTTGCCAATAGGAAATGCATATTCCGTGTTGGCTTCCTTTAAAAGGTAATGTACTAATTAATTACCTATTAAAATCTGGTCACGGTGGAGAGGGGAGGTAGATCCATAACCAGAAGTAGTGCCCATTCCAGTGAGAAAGAACCACAGTGTCCCCTTGATGGAAAAGTTCTAACATAATCAACCTGCCACCCAGTGGCTGGCCCCTTGACATGGAGATATACCTGACCCAGCCATCTTTCCCACCTTGTGCTGGTTATCATCAGAGCAACTCCGGGGATAGGAATCATGGGATTATGCAAATGTGTAACATGGAAGTACTCTGCCAACTTTGTCCATAACCCATTCTGGAAGCATGACTGCACAAAGATGCTGACCTACAGCCAAGGAGAACATCTTGTCCACCAGATAATTGGGAGCCTGATCCCACCCTCTCCTGGCCTGCAAAGCTTCTGCTGGGAAATCTGCTTACAGTCAGATGATGTGTTATGATGTCTTAAGACATAATTTGTTACCAATCAATAGAAAACAAATGCAAGGCCCATTTCCATATAGTAAGAAGGAAGAATTCCCTCTTGCTGTTGCCGTGATAGCATCAAGTACCCAGGAAAAGTGAACCAGAAAATCAATCAGCTGGGTTTCAAGGAATACGCAGACAGAACACACACGGCAGGAAGTGTTAAAGGAGTGGGTGCAAATGCCAGGAAGAGAGCTGCAGAGAACGTTACGTGCAAAATGCGTCCTTCCAAACCACTAAGACCAATCTTTTCATTCCCAGCTACAGGAGGGAATAGTTCACGACCCATCCAAGACACACACACACACACACACACACACACACACACCCGGTGCCAGTAGCAGTACTCACCAGGGCAGTACATAAACCAAAGCCACGTGATGGGTTCCAAATGTCACTCCGTCTTGGCATCAGCTCTGCTGCTACCTGGAGAGAGCTGAAGAGGAATTACTGCCCCACTCTCGTAGTTGCTCACTGTCATGCCTTCCCTGCAGGTTAGAGTAATGAAAACAAACAGCAGCCAGATACAAAGAGTTCTACACTATGGACCAAGGGCTTTCTGTATTTTCCTCTGATCTAAACACCCTTGATAAATGCCACGAAATCTGCCACTTAATTCCAAAGGAGAGCATTGATGTAAATTACGTGAGACCCATGCATCAAAAGTACAGTAATAATGATATTATTTATCTTCTGCAAATTTCATCTAAGACTATCTTTCTGGCCTCCTTAAGTGTATTGGGATGAAACTTCAAGAAGCTTCTTGAAAACATCATTGAAGAAAGTAATGCAGGTTGATCAGGATTAGGTCCCATTTCCCAGCAACCGTATTAGGCCACATCTAAGTGGGAATTTCCTGCTCATCTCAAAGAGAAATACCAACGGTGATCATTTCTACGTGGCTCCAAATAAGATATGCATATTATCATTAAGAGTCTGAAATCAAAAGGGTAAGATCTAAAGTCATGTTGGAGCAGAGTTGTGAATAATGAAACGTATAAGGATGATGAATATTTTTAATTTGATATCTTGAAATGGGAAATCAAATCAAACTTTGCCCAATTAAAAGTAGTCATTCCATTTTTTATGGTGAAGGGAAGAATGTTCAAAATATCCCTGCACAACCAGCTTCTTGCCTGACTCCCAGACAAAGGCAATAATTTCATGTGTTACTGATCCTGGAAATTCGAACGATTGAACACCTGATGTATTTTTAGAAATAAAAAGTGTACCTGGAATAAAATCTCACAGCTTCATAATATTTGTATGTCCATGGGAAAACAAATATTCTAGACAGAACTAGTAAAATTACTAAAAATAGATCAAACTATCTAAAGGACAAAAATCAGAGAGCATCAGCAAAATATTTTTGCTGTGTGTGCTCAAAGTAATGTGTATTTGTCTTCAACAGCACTGGCAAAGCCATTACATAAAAAATAATTAGGGAATTCAAAGGGGAAAGAAAGCTACTAAAAATATTTACTATAAAATAAGGATGGGGCCTCTATACAAGTAAGGAAAGTATATAAATTATTACTTGATACTATTTATTTTATTTGGTTTTCCTAAGCAATGTTAGATCATTTACAAAATTAACAGGTTTTTTTTTAAAAGATTTTATTTATTTATTTATTTGACATCGAGAGAGACCACAAGTAGGCAGAGAGAGGGGGGAAGCAGGCTCCCTGCTGAGCAGAGAGCCCAATGCGGGGCTCAATCCCAGGACCCCAAGACCATGACCTGAGCTGAAGACAGGCTTAACCCACTGAGCCACCCAGGTGCCCCAAAATGTGAAAAGGTTTTCACATTGTTATTTTGGTGTTAGAAAGTCAGCTGCATAAAGAAACCATGAGACTTGCACCTCTACAGTCTTAATATATATTTGAAACTGAAGATAAAAGCCACATTGCTTGGGATGCCTGGGTGGCTCAGTTGATTAATCATCTTCCTTTGGCTCAGGGCATGATCTTAAGGTCCTGGAATTGAGTCCTGCATCAGGCTCCTTGCTCAGCAGGGAGCCTGCTTCTCTTTCTGCTTATGCAGGCTTGTTCTATTTTTTCTCTCTCTCTGTCTCTCTGACAAATAGACAAAATCTTTTAAAAAATGATTTACAAACATTGTTTGTTTTTTTTTTTAGCCACAATAACAGAGAACAAATAAATAGAAATTATGCACGTTGGGAAAGCCTAAGGTATGAAAAATTAATAACTTTTTACCCCAGTTCCTAGAATCTATTGTCAAACTAAACAAACAAAGGAAGACAGCATACAAGCCAAGTCTGTCTGAGTTGGATAATGCAGGAAAAGGGTCCTGCTTCTCATAGCTTTCTAGGACAGTGTTTACATATCTGCCAGGGTCAGACCACAATTCAGAGAGAAGGACACAACCCATTAGGAGAAGGGAATGAACAGCAGTATGATATGGTAGGACCCTGGGTCTGGCACTAATCTAGAATGTCAGAATTCAAGACTGAGGGATGTCATGACTTTGCTAAGTTAACATTTATTAAGTGGAGCACCAGGGACCAGACAGTGAGCTGTGATTCAACAAATAGACAAGTTTATGACCCAGAGGTCCTGGAGGAAGTACATGGCACCCACCCCTCAAGGGACCACACAGCGAGGTCAAGACAGGGCACAAGCAGAGAGAGGCAGGGACTAGGGCACATATTTTTATTAGGGTCCATGGGTGGAGTGCTTGGAGGTTCCTGAGCTAAGCCTGGATGGATCAGCTCAAACCGAAAAGAGCAGTTTTGGTAAGCCCCAGAGGTGTCTTAGATAAGAAGTGCATAAGGGGAGGATCTTGGAGGCAAAGGAGGCTGTTGATCATAAGGGCTTTTGGAGAAGCCATGGCAAGAACTTACATTTGCTTGTATCTCTGCAGGCTGCTGTCTGGGTCCTGTGGTCACATAAAGGGTGAGCATCTGTTTAAAGGTCTGCAGGCCACTTGACCAAACAAAATGGACAAAGGCAGGAATACTATGGAGAAGCTTAAGCAAACTCTCCCTAAGGGAGCACCTCCCTGGCTGGTGTCTTCAGAGTCCTGGGTCCTAAGCATTAAAGTCGCAGCTGTAGGTGTGATAGGGACTGATGTATTAGTTTTGGGGCATAAATAGCCACCAGAAACTAAGTGGTTTCAAATAGCAAGAATTGATTCTCTCACGGTCCTGAAGACCAGAAGCCTGAAATCAAGGGGTCAGTAGGTTTAAGGGGTCAGTAGGTTTACGTCCTTAAACCTTAAACTGTGAGGGACCATCTATCTGTTCCAAGCCTACTGGCTTCTGGGGGCGTGTGGACCATCCCTGGCATTCCTTGACTTATAGAAGCATCACTACATCATAACATGGTGTCCTGTTCTCTGTGTGTCTTCATAAGGCCTTTTTATAAGCACAACTGTCTTTAGATTTAGGGCCTACCCAATCCCTAGATTGATTTACCCATACCCATACCCAAGAATTATTTATCTTAAATCATTACCTTTGCACACTTTGCCACATTCTGAGGTTCCAGATGGACACAAAATTGGAAGAGGCGCTATTCTGCCAGTAGTGTGTATTTTTTCTTGCCCTTCAAAATTGACATCCATCCCAACATTTCCTGAACTCATCACCCATTCCAGAATTAACCATAAACCCCAAATCACATCTAAATGTCAATTCAAGAAGTTCCAAATTTTATCACCTAATCATTTAAATCAAGTATGGAGAGACTCTGGATATGATCCCTCCTAAGGAAATATTTTTCTCCATCTGTCAACCTGTGAAACTGGAAAATGAGTTATCTACTTCCAAAATATAACAAAGGGATAGGCATAGGATAGATATTCCTATTCCACAGAGAGGAAATGGAAAAAAATAGAGGAGACATCCATCCAAAGCAAGTCTAAGACTCTGTAGGGCAATTTTCTTCAGGTTTCAAGGCCTGATAATAATCCTCTATGGCTTGATCTGCCCACTGGGCCCATGAAGCCCCAGTCAACCCCTACTTTATGTTCAAGAAGGGCCTATCCCCAGGCCCCTGAGCAGCCTGCTTCCTTATTTTCATCCTCCTTCCTTTGCAATCCAAGCTGGCTGTGGTTTTGTTGATTCAACATTGAAAAATCTTGTTGGTCTGTGATTCAAGGGGATTACACAGGACAGCTCCTTTCCTGGTAAACTCATCTGTATTCTTGGCTTCTGCTGTGGTGGTTGATTGGATCTGAGAGTCATGCACTTACTCTATTTAGCAAAAGGCCATCCACCCTTGATGTTCTCTCTAGAACATACTTTCTCATTTTTTCTTTTTCAAAACAGAGACAATGAGAATTTTCCAAGTCATCAAATCCTGGTTCCTTCTTGCTTATTAGATGCTTCCTCAATTTCTCTCACTCTTCTCACATTTTACTATAAGCATCGAGGAGAAATAAGGCCACACCTTCTATATTATATCAGGAAATCTCTTCATCTAAGTATCCAAGCTCATTAATTACAAGTTCTCTCTTCCATCCAATACTAGAAGACAATTTATCTAAGTTCTCTGCCACTTTATCACAAGGATCCCTTTCATCCAGTATCCAGTGACACCCTTCATTTCTTTACAAGACCTCATCAGCAGCACCTTTAGTGATTATATTCTTTGATGACAATGTATGGATTCTCTAAAAGGGCACTTTCTTCATTGTCCTCTTCACTTCCTTCTGAGTCATCACCAGATTTGCATTTAACCTCCACGTTTTTTGCCAACAGTCTCTACGGAAACTAGTTTTTCCCATACATCGAAAAACTTCCAATTTTCACCCATTGTCCAATTGCACAGCCTCTCTACACTCATAGGCTTTTGTTACCACAGCATCCCACTTCCTGGTATCAAAATCTGTGTTAGTCTTCTTGGATTTCCTTAATGAATTACCCTAAATGTGAGGCCTAAAACAACATAAACTTATTCTCTCATAGTTCTGTTCCTAGGGATCCAAAATCAGTAGGTTTACAGAGTTAGTTTATTCTCTCTCATTTTCTGGTTACAGCCAGAGATCCTTGGACATCCATCTTCACATAACCTTCTTCCTATGAGTGTGTCTCTTCCCATGGCCTTTCTATAAGGACAAATGGTCATTCAATTTAGGGCCAAAACTTCCAGTATGACCTCACCTTAATTTAAACAATTACATCTACAGAGACCCTGTTTCTCACATTCTGGAGATTCCAGGTGGATATGAATTTTTGCTAGAAATTATTCTGTGCAGTACCATTGACATTCAATATGCTTATGCCACTTCACACTCTGGGTGGTGGTACCAGCCTCTCCACTATTGCTGCTGGGGGAAATGGGATCAAGTCTTGTGACTGTAGCTGTGCTGTGTGCAAGAATCTTAGGCCTATGAATTAATTGTCTTAAGTATTTAACTACAGTAAGTTTCCATGGAACGTTGACTATAGGAGACCAGTGTGCTGGGAATCGGACATGCTAAAGTCATTCTTACACAAGGGAACTCTTTCCCCCTTCACCTATAGATGGAGAGTGGTCATCTCTCATTTAGTGAAAATAACTCAGGCTCTAAAATGACATTCCCTAACATTTTCCAAAATCTGAAATAAATAACTATGGTATTACCAAATTATGATAACTTTAAAATTAAAATGAATGTTTTCATGGCTAATGGAAGAAAAACAGACAAATTAGACCCAAAGTACTATATTTATTAATCATCTCTCATTTGACATTTGTGGTCTGTATGTGTACACA